>JANAVB010012199.1:2565978-2760978 GCA_029216955.1 Iris pallida | reverse complement strand
TATACATACATTACATATATACATGGTATACATATATATATGAATATGGAGAGGAAAAAATGAGAGAGGGAGGCTGTGTGTGTATGTTCATGAGGCTGTGGGTGTGTATATATGATCTAGGCAGGGGTGTCATGTGTGTGTGTATACTGATTTCAGAGTATGTATGTGAGGGTGTGTGTCTATGTGTGTACATGTGTGTGAGTGTATGGGTTCAACAGCCATGTGTGTGTCATGTGTGAGTGTAGGTCTGTGTGTATGTTTACAACCATGTATGTGTCAAGTGTCAGTGTCCAACGCAACACAAACACATCTATCTACATATGTTGACACAGACACATACACACACACACACACACACACACATATATATATATATATATATATATATATTTTTTTTTTTTACACACACACATATATATATATATATATATATATATATATATATATATATATATATAAATATATATATATATATATATATATATATATATATATATATATATATATATATTCACATACACCTATACATCTATATATACACATGTACATACATATATACATACTTATACGTATATACATATATGTACATATATGCATATCAATATTCAATATCTAACCTAAACTCAAGAATTAGAAATCAAACCAAACCAATATATCAAAATCCTAAAATCAGTTTTGATACATAAAAACCCAAACTAAGATTTAAAACCCAGTTCATTGTTCGAAACATCATAGGATACCTACTGATACATACAAAATTCATATCGAATTCAAATAGGAAATAGGGGAAAAGTATTTACATACAAGTGTCAACATGCCAGTGTCCTTTGTGTCCAGTGTGTGTCCACATGTGTCCTAAAAATAGTGTCGAACCAATAAAACCCAAGTGACAGTACAACAGTACAAAAACAAATATCGTATTGCCATACCAACTAGTCTAGGATACGACACACGACACAATGGCTCACGTGCATGTGTCCAAGTCTAGAGGGGGTCTAGGCGCACGTGTCTAGGTCCCTGAGTCATGTCCATGAAGTTGTGCGTCCGAGAACGAGATGCGTATCAGACACGACTGAACGTGCGTGTATACTGGCTCGTGCAGCCGTGTCAAGCACTCTAGGACACAGCACAATACACTAATGACCACGTGCTCGTGACAGAGGATAGGTGACACATAGGGCTTCATGTTCGACACCCTTTACCGTGTCCACGTTGTGTCCACGAGGGACACGATACACGTATAAGACGCAACTGAATGCGCGTGCAGGGTCAGTACAAACCCAGTACACTCGTTGTTGGACCTAAAAATCAAGTTACACCATGAACCTACTAATCAGTGATCAAGTTGCGTCCTAAAAATCAGGTTGTACCACTGATATGAAGCTCAGAGAATAAACTGTGCCGCTGAACAGGTTGTACCATATATCAGACTGCGTCCAGTCTTATTGTGCTAAAATCTACATGGCGTCTGACATTTAATAGCCATTATTACCTGACAACACTGACAACTGACACCACAGTGAACGAGGAAAATCTCTTCGAATCCCGTGAATTGTGCTGCTCGAGGGGAGTTGGTTGACAGCTGTCATGTACACTTTGAAAGTTGCGCCTAGGCACAATCCAGACAAAATCCTTAGTTGCGCCTAGGCACAATCTGAATGACTTCTGCTCAAAAGCTGCCACGTGTCTAGGCGCGGCTCAATCAGGCGCAGTTTTACTCATTGACTGAAGCTCACGCAACCTGATAGAGTTGAGACAATTTTTATTTCTAAAGCAGGATGACGTGGTGCACATGCCACTAATCTCTCAAGATGTGTCTACAATCCTGTACACGACCACGCGCATCTCAATCACATGATGCCACGCGTCTAAATACAGTTAGTACACGACTTATAACCGAATAAAAGTTAGGGCAATGAGAGGTTGGCGCAACCCAGTATGGCACAATCCAGCTTCGTGTACATCAGAATAACTGCTAAAACAGTTATTTCTTGAACTCTATAAATAGAGTTTCCAATCATTGTGAAAGCATCAGATACATACGCACAGAGATCAAGAACTCTTATAAAATTGCTGCTACATTCTCCAGAGGCTACAGTCTTCAAGTTTACATAGTCCAAGGGATAGTGTGATCGTCTTCTGATCAGATTCCTACAGTTGTACTTTCCCAGAATTCATTGCACTTTGTACTATTCTTTTACAAGTTTGGAATAAACTTTTTATTTTTGCAAACAAAATGGTGACTCTGCTGGGACGACTTTCTCCTCCGACGAGAAGGTGACAACTCAATGTGACACTGCGTCGATCGACAAGACGCAGAAGACTCTGGTTGTTCAAGTCAACCAGACAGCCAATGAGAATATGATCAACACCAAGAGCAATAAGCGCACTATGGCTATTGCCAAGAACAGGACTGTATGGACTCCTAAGTCTCTTGCAGTTGCTGTTGCCTAGGCACAACTTGAGTGCTCAGTGGCCAAGGCGTAATCCGTCTCAGTGGCTCCGGCACAGCCTATTTCTGCTGCCAGGGCACAATCCACTCATCCTGCTGCCCGCGTGCAGTCTTCTACTCTCTTTACTACCAAGGCGTAGTATGTTCAGGCCGCTGTTGAGGCACAGTCTACCCATGTTGCTGCCAAGGCGCCACCAGTAGCCCGTAGGACTATGGCGCAACCCAAGCAATCAGTTGTTCAGGCGTAGTCTGCTGCTCTGGCACAACTCAAGGGAACTAGTCTTTTGGATATTCCCTCTTCTAATTCTCAAGTTCTGAACTTGGAGAATCAATGTTCTAGTGCCAATACTAGATAGAACAAAGGGAAGAGTACTTTGACATTTCCTCAATAGGCGCAATCTATGCCAAAAATGGTCTCACAACAGAACAAAGGGGAACGCTTCTTAGCTAACCCTCTACAAAATAAAGGAAAGCACCCTTTGGTCTTTTCTCAAACTTTTCTGGTCTATGACTCAGAGGAAGACATATCAGATTCTATTCCTTTAAACAGGGGTCTTCGAATCTCTGATATCGAAAAGAATACTGATCAAAGAGGTATCTTACCTACCCCTATGGGGTCTGGTTAAGACCTTCCTACCTTGAAAATTTCAAGATCTAAGCAAGGAAAATTGAGAGTATCACGAACAGCGACACCTGGAGCAGAATTTTCTGATTTACGCGCTTATCTCAATAGGCGTCAACCAGTATCAACTTTGGTGAAACGTAAGAACCCTATGCCAAAGGCCAACCTATACCAGAAGCCAAAGTTTAAAAAGAAGGACCCAACCACTTATGCTAATGAGTTGTGCACATCTTTGTACACTCAGGGAACTAAACATCTGAAGAATAGGAGACATGTTCCTAACATCATTAAGAAATATGTTCCTCTGACTTCTTTTCGTCCTGTAGTTATAACTGATCTTCGACAACGTCTTACACAAAGATGGGAGATTAAAAGGATGTCTCCCTCACCTCCAAATCATGCTTCAGATTGACACTGCCTTCATGAAGTCGTCATCAACTGTTGTTGCCAGTCGGCTTGACGATCTGTCTTCGATCGTCTGAACTATGCTCCAACTCTTGAACATATAATAGAAGACGAAGAAGAGCTATTATATGCTTCTGTCAACATGACTTCTCAAGGCACTGGAGGTGGGAAACGTCTAAGACGTAATGTATTCCGTAATCCTAGTCAGCAATACTTAGATCGAATTCATGCATCTAGTGAAGGTGTCTTTCAATACACTAGATCAAGAAATTGACATTTGAACCAAGGTGTCTTTAATCAAGAAGATCTCCCCATCACTCATGTAGGAGAGGACTCTTTTTTTAGAGTTTGATGCAGATAGTGAAAGTTCTGAACAGACTATCTCATCAATAGCAGCAAGGGAAGTGACGGCATATACCATTATGGAAGATCAAGATGCCTCTACTTCAACTAGTCAAGAGCAACGAATTGTTGCATTAGAGGACAAATTGAAGACCATGGCAGAAATGGTTGCTAGCATGCACACTATAATCGTGGGTCAACATACAGTGCCACCAATTGTAAACCCTGCTATGAATCCTGAGCTTATAGCATCTTCTGTACCTGTTAATCTGGGGGTACCAACCCCTCAGGTTGCTCCTGTGCTAATTCAAGCTCATTCCAGTCAGTCTGGTGCTGGGGGTGGTAATTACCATGCTGTTCCTCCTCCTAATATTTCTAACCAACCCATCAATTCTCAAACATTAGGGGATGCTAATGAAGCTATGAAACTATTACGCACTCAGTTTGATGCCTTCAAGCAGAAGGATGGCCTACAAAGACTGGACATAAAGCAACCGTATCCTACAGAATGGAAGGAAGTTCCATTCCCTCCTAAATACAAGCTTCCCACCATTATGTTGTTTGATGGCAGTACCTCTCCAAGTCAGTACATCAATCATTTTGAGGTGATGACTGATCAATTACAGCCAAATGATGCTCTCCTTACTAGAGTGTTCGTAGGTTGTTTAGCCGACGCAGCATATAACTGGTATCGTAGTTGTCTGATGGCTGCATCACTTTTTTTACTGGTTTCAAGCAAATATTCTTGGAATTGTTTTATGAGGGAGTCAACGACATGATGATGTCTGCCCTCATTAATATTAAACGGAGGCACAATGAATCCACGAAAAGTTTTATTGAAAGATTCTGCCGAGAGGCACTCAAAATACCTTTAGGAACTCCATCTGCTGTAACAATAGACACTTGCAAATCAAACTTGTTGCCTATTATCAGTATGTAGACGGGATCTACACAATTCTAGGATTGGCCTTCTTTCATTGTGAATGCCAAGGCAGCGGAGGTTAGTGCAGAAAAGTTCAAACAGTTAGGAGTTCAGATGACTCATCCTAACCAAGACGAATATTCTACACCCGGGGGTAATAATCGCCAGAATAATCGTAAGAATAAAGAAACACTGGCCATCAATCTCAAGGGTAAGGAGTCTTTGGCTGTCAACGTCACTCAGACAATACCCACTCCATCAGCACCACCACAGAAGACAACTCGTCTAAAAGAAGAGTATTCTGAAGGTGATACTTTGAGCATCTTCGATTGCCTGATCAAAAGCAATAAGCTTCAACTTCCAGAGGCAAAACAGCCAAAAAAAGTGGGTAAAACTGATCACCCTAAATACTGTGTTTATCACAGATTAATAAGGCATCCCACCGAGCATGTTATGTGCTAAAGGGCAAAATCCAGGAGTTGGTCAATTCTGGAGCAATTACTCTTCAGCAGGACGAGAAAACAGTGACTGCTAATGTGATTTCTCTACAATTCGGTGATTTTCCACCACAACTTGTACAAGATGGTGTTGTCCCCATTCTAAGGACTACTCTTGAGATCGTAAATCTCCTACCTCCTCAAAATGAAGGTCTTGTTCCACTGTCGACTTACAAAGGAGAGATTATGTGGATTCATCCAGATCTGGTAGCAGAGTTTGAAACGCCTTCCTCTTCTAAGCAAAAAAAGCACTCCAAAGTTAAATCTAAGAACTGCAACATAGTATCCTTTGAACCAGTAACAGAAAAGAAATTCTAATGGATACTAGATCTGGAAAATCCTATCTTCGGGAATATCTCGAAAATCAAGATAATCCTGCTCCATCTCCTGATGATGCTCCTATATCATCTTTTCCTGGCGAGAATATACCATCTACATTCCCATCGGTAGTTGAACCATCTCCTCCTAAACTAACATCAGCAGACAAGGGAAAGCAACCTGTTCGCTTTGACAAAATACTAAAGAAGTCCTCATCATTTGGACTCAAAAAGCCATATAACTTTGAAATATTGGCTCAATTGGCCAATACTCCAACAAGATTATCAATCTTTGAACTTTTACGTCTCTCAAAAGAAACTCGAGAGACGTTAAGTGAAGCCTTGATGCATGCTGACGCTTGTCTTACTCTTCTCAAAAAGCCTAAAAAGGAGTCAATCAGCTGTGGACATTGTCATAGTATATTTGAGTTAGTGCCCAATATTACTTTCACACAAGATGACATGTTGTTAGAAGACAATTATCATGATCGTCCTCTCTATTTCACGGGGTATATGGACACCATGAAAGTCGATCGCATTCTGATTGACCCAGGGTCCGCACTTAGCATCATGCCGAAGTCTTTACCGGATGCTTTGAAGATCCCAATACATAACCTTTCTACAACTATCACTACCATCTTTGGATTCAATCAAGGAAGAAGTGAACCTTTGGGAAAGATACACCTAAAACTTCAAATTGGCAATTTTCGTACAAAAGGTAACTTTCTATGTTATTGACAATCATGGCTCATACAATGCTTTGTTAGGAAGGCCATTCCTCTATGAATACAATATTGTACCTTCTACTCTCAACCAATGTTTCAAATATGTGGATGGTAATAGAGAAGTCCAAAAAGAGGTTGCAGATCTGAATCCTTTCACAGGAGTTGAAGCATACTGCAACGATTCTCGTATGTACAAGAAAGAATTCATAAAGGTGGTACTAGCAATAGACACAAATGAAGAACAGAAGAGTGTACCAAATGATACTCTGGTGATTCCGGTCAAAGGATGCACCTCATGTCCTCAATCTTCCAAACTACTGACTATTTATCTTCCTTCCCATGAGAAGCGGCCTAAGGGTGATAGTCAAGAACAAAGGGAGCTCGCCTCTTCTGAGCCGCTTGTAATCGATCTTCATCGTAAGAAGCCCCCTCCTCCTTCTCGTTCTTTTTCTTCCCCTCTTGTCATCAATTTGACTAAGCCTGCTAAGGCTAAAGTTCCTGTTGTAAATGATGGTGTAAAAATTAATAAAGCATCTCCTTTGCAGTATACTGATGTCTCTTACTATACTCAGTGTTATTTGAATATGCTAGATAGCTTTAAACCACTTACAATAGAAGTTGTATCATCTCTTCGAAATGCGGCATCACTGGATTCAATACAAGAGTCTTACTTCTTAGTACCGTCTCGAAAGAAAGATAAAAAGCCTATATTCTTCAACAAAAGAGAGGAACCAAAAATTATGCTCTGTAACGATAATAGAGATGATTCAGGAAGGCTACAATTGCGTCGTTATAGTCCACAATCTAAAGCAATCATTCGCAAAATGGGCTATGATTTCAAAACTGGCCTCAACAATGGTAAAGGAAGGCAAACTTCTCTTCGTATTGTTGTTCCAAAAGGAAAATCATAACAATACCACAGTAAAACGAAAAGGGGACTAGGTTATGCTTCACCACTTCCTACTCCATAACCTTTCGAATCGGACGAGAAAGAACGATATAACTCTTCTGATTCTATTTTATGGGATTCTGACACCAGTATTGGTCATGTTCATAGGGTGATAGTATCTTCTAACATGATGTCTGCCAAATTTTTGGAAGATGCTGAAGATGACATTGAAGAAGCTCCTAAAGTGGACCCTCGGGCAAAAATGATGGACAATCAGTGGAAACTTCGTTTTGAACAACGAGAACCACCTACTGAGGATCAACTAGTCCAAATTGATATTGGAGAGGGGCGTATCGCGACCAATCTTCATTAGCAAAAATCTCTCAGAGGATGATAAATAAGTTATTCGTGAATATATTGATGTTTTCGCCTGGAGTTATGAAGATATGCCGGGATTAGACCCTCAAATTGCAACTTATAAGCCTAATATCTTGCCGAATGCCAAGCCGGTCAAACAACAACAACAACGATTGAAGCCTGAAATGATGGATGCAATTGATGGTGAAGCCAAAAAACTTATAGCTTACGGTTTTATCAGAGAAGAACAGCATCCTGACTGGGTAGCCAACGTCGTGCCAGTCCTGAAGAAGACCGAAAAGGTTCGAATTTGCATAGACTTTCGGGATCTCAATGAAGCTTGCCCTAAAGATGAATTTCCTCTCCCAATTACTGATGTCATGATCGACAATACATGTGGATTCGAACGAATTTCTTTCATGGATGGGTTTTCTGGATATAATCAAATCCGGATGAATCCAGAAGATGAGAAACATACTTTGTTTCATACTCCTCGTAGAGTGTACTGTTATACAGTTATGTCGTTTGGTCTAAAGAACGCAGGTGCAACCTACCAGCGGACTATGGGTACTATCTTTCGTGATCATCTGTGAAAGACTGACGAATGCTATGTTGACGATATTGCTGTCAAAACTCGTCTTAAAGAAGATCATATTCAAGATTTAAGAACTATCTTCAATCTAATATGCCAGCATAAACTCAAAATGAACCCCACCAAGTCTTTCTTGGGTGTCTCTAGTGGTAAGTTTCTCGGCTTCGTCATTACCTCTAAGGGTATACACGTTGATCCCGAGAAGATCAAAGCCATTCAAGAGATGCGTCCTCCATGTAACCTAAAAAAGCTACGAGGATTCCAAGGTCGACTTGCGTACATCAGGATGTTCATTTCGAATTTATCTGGACGTTGCAGACCATTTACTCAATTAATGAAGAAAGGTGTATCTTTCGTTTGGACAGAAGAATGTCAACGAGCATTTGATGACATAAAGCGGTATTTAATGAGTCTACCGGTTCTTGTACCACCGATTTCAGGAATGCCTTTCTTAATGTATGTCCGGGTAATAGATCATTCATTCGGAGCTTTGTTAGCTCAAAAGAACAAGAAAGGTCATGAACAAGCCATCTATTATCTTAGCCGAACGATGATTGGAGGTGAACATCGTTATAGTCCGGTGGAGAAGGAATATTTAGCCTTAATGTTTGTTGTTCAGAAGACAAGACATTATATTATAGGCCAAACTATTCATGTCATATCCCGAGTCAATCCTCTTCGAGTCTTAATGAAGAAGCCAAGTACACTCAATTCTAGGCTTGCCGCATGGGCCATATTATTAGCACAATATGATATGGTTTATGTTCCTTAAAAGTTTGTGAAAGGCCAAGCACTTGCTGACTTTTTAGCAGCTCATCCTATCCCTGAGACATCTAAACTCTATGATAAGATTCCTGAAGAAACATTAGAATCAAATATGATCTCATAAGAATTTTCTGCTTGGAGGTTGTTCTTTGATGGAGATTCTAGAATGGGACCTGGAGGTACCCTTATGGCTGGAGTGGGAATTGTTCTCGTTTCATCCGATGGATTAGCTATTCAAAGGGCGTATTCTTTAGACGAATAGTGCTCTAACAATGTGGAAGAATACAATGCCTTGCTCATCGGACTCCAATTAGCCAAACAACTGGATATCGAATATTTCGAAGTATATGGTGATTCTAAACTGATTGTTAATCAGGTTAGAGGCATATATGAAGTCCGACATCAAGATCTGGTACCATACCATGAAGCAGCAACTAGAATAGCTTCTTCGTTTAAAGGTTTCTTCATTGAACATGTACGTCGCACATGCAATACAGAAGCTGATGCCTTAGCTAACCTAGCTGCGGTATTGGCAGTTCCAGTTAAAAGACAACAGATGGTTGTTATCTCTAATAGAGAACTATTTTGTGTCGAAAACAACCACAACAATGAATTCAGCAATCTCACTGAAGTCAATGTCACTTGCGAGGACTGGAGAGCACCTTTCATTAATTTTATAGAGCATGACATCTTGTCAGAAGATCCTAAGGAAGCTACAAGTATCCGTCGTCGATCGCTTCGATTCTATTATAATCACACTATTAAAACTCTCTATCGAAGAACTTTTGATGGATTACTCTTGAGATGTCTCGCTGGTGATGAAGCAAAGCAAATATTACGCGAAGCTCATGATGGTGTTTATGAAGCACATCAGCCTGGTCCTAAACTACAGGATCGTATTCGACGTATGGGCTACTACTAGCCCTCTATGGTATCGGATGCTATTGAGTATGCAAGGAAATATCGTGCATGTCAAATTCATGCAGATTTCATCTATCAACCATCGGAATTTCTTCATCCGACTGCTGCCTCATGGCCATTCGAAGCTTGGGGCATGGATATAATTGGCCCTATCAATCCTCCTTCATCTAAAGGGCATCGGTTCATTTTGGCTATAACCGATTATTTTTCTAAGTGGGCAGAAGCCATACCTTTGGCTGAAGTTAAAACGAGTAGTATCATCAACTTCATCAAACATCATGTGAGATACAGATTTGGTGTCCCTCGCCGAATCATCCATGATAATGGGCCACAATTTATCAGCCAGGAGTTTAATAGGTTCTGTGATGACAACAGAATCAATAATGTCGCCTCTACGACCTATAATCCTGCGGCTAACGGGTTGGCTGAAGCATTCAACAATACCACTATCAAACTCCTTAAAAAATTTGTCTCTATCAACAAATGTAATTGGAGTGATAAACTTGGAGAATGTCTATGGGCATATCACACAACTGTCCGTAATCCCACAGGCTGCATACCTTTTTCTCTAGTATATGGATGTGAAGTTGTTCTGCCTCTGGAAATTCATATTCCATCATTGAGAATCGCCATTGCTAACGAGCTTACTACAGAAAATAATGATCGTCTTCGGCTTCAGGAATTGGAGTCACTCGACGAGAAAAGGTTATTAGCTCAACAGCACATTGAACTTTATCAAGCCCAGATTTCAAAAGCTTTCAATCGCAAAGTCAGAGTACGAACATTTCAGGAAGGCGAGTTAGTCCTTACAGTCAGACGTCCTATGACTATGACACATATGAGCAAAGGCAAGTTCGAGGCAAAATAGGAAGGGCCGTATGTGGTAAACAAAGTCTTCTCAAATGAAGCATATCAATTAACAGATATGGACGGCAGAGTCGCTATGATGCCTATCAATAGCAAATTTCTCAAGAAATATTATGTATAAAGACAAAATATACTTTATTTTCAGAGACATGATGTAAATAAAAGTTTATTTATTTATTCAAAAGCAGAATGGAGTTATATAATATTAAGGAGGGGGAGGAGGCCCCGATCCTTCATGATTAAATACATAGTTTGCCAACAGTTCAAACATCTCATTGTCTGAACTTACAAGAAACTTGCAGGCAGCCATCTTCAATGCCACTTCTTCGGCAGTCTTTCCAGGCTCTACTAGCTTGGAAATCAAGTCCTCTCCTGGTGCAGGAGCAGTTGAACCTTCACCCCTTTTTTTTTGAGGAGGCACTGGAGGCTCAGCAGGAGGCATCTCGGTCTCTCCTTCAATCTTCGGAGTGAGCAAATCTTTGGAAGACATTTTGTACAAAAAGAAAAGAAAGTGACGATATCTACGAAAGTTTTGTTCTATTTATAGACAAAACAATTAAACAGTCAACATCGAGAACCGATGCGACTTTTTGAAAGAAACCCAACTGTTCGTTCACTTATAACTATTCGTTCATTTATAACCGTTCGTTCATTTATAACTGTTCGTTCATTTTCCTTTCTTAAAAAAAAATCGACATGATAGTTCATTCATTTATTCTCTTCCTCGAAAGTTGCAGTAATTGTTCATTCATTCAGTGTCCTTTCTCGAAAATCGAAGTGACTGCTCACTTTTCATAAACGAGAGTTCATATTCTCCCTGCTTCTAAATTTGGTTTATTTACACTAGCAACTTGTCATCTCCATATTTCTCCTTAATTCTATTTTTATTATCACCACATCAAAATCAGATCATAAAAGAAGAGAAAATCATTCTTTATTCCTTCTTTAAAAACATAGATACATCTTAATGGAAATCTATTACATCTCAGATTTTCATTCTAAATATAACATGAAAGTCTATTACATCTTTGGATCTTCTTATTTGTTGATGCCAGTTCCTTGTCGTCTCGACCTGAAGCAACGAGCCTGTCAATAGAATCAACTCTAGTCTTCTCTCTCAGAAATACGAGAGGAGAACCACAGAGTACAGCAGCCCAAAGATGAGCTGCTATCAATACAACTGGTGGAGAGAAGACGGCCCGCCAGGGAAAATAGGAACGAGATCACCCTTTTGATATGATTAATAATTCTGTCTCTCTATCATCCAACTCTCATGCATAAAGGCTCTTCTTACCATCTGAGGAAGACCCTTCTGGAATACATAGCGTCCTGAGCTGTCTGATATGGGTGTTAGAAGAATGTTCTCCATAGCATCCAGGTCACCGATGCCAGTTTTGAAGAAGCTTGCCAACCAAACTTCTGCAAATATGAACAAAGAAAGAAAAGTCAGATCTATCAAAACTGTGCACACATCAACAGTGTGCACCGACTAACAGAAGCACATCAACAATGTGTGCCTATTCTCAGAAGCTCAGACGCATCAACAGTGTGCGCCTATTCTCAGAAACACAGGCGCATCTTAACAGTATGCGTTGATAAACAGGCACGTGTCAAAACAGCATACTGATCAACAGGCACATATCAGCAGTACGCGCCTCCGATTAAAGCTAAGCATTGGACCATAGTGCGCGCCTATTATCAGAAATAGTTAGCGCAAATCTACGAAATCTATAACATACAGATCAGTATCTATCTTCAAAAGTGGTGTAAAAGAAAAAAATATATATACTATTGATCCTTTGTTGAGACTTACCAATTTTTGAAGGCACGGTAGCATCAGGACGAAGTGGCGCAAGTGAACTTACAAACAGTAAAACCTTGTGTGAAACCATTTTGTTTTGAGAAAGTATGAATGGCTCTTTCGTTTCTGGATGTCCTTTTAAAGGGGTTAAAGATACAACAGGCATGTCATTCTAGGAGCCTATTTTTGGAAAAAAACTAAACAATAGGTGATGGAAGCCATGTGATGACTGCCATGTGTCCCTCAACGAAACAATAAGCATTTGAATCAGTTGAAGGAACGCATCTACGTGTACTATTTGAAATCACAGCCACACAATATATCAGAAATTTTAGATTTCAAAAAAGTTGGGTGGACCCCTACAGACAAAGACACAAAAAAGAGAATAAAAAGTTGTTATACAAAAATATTATTCCTTTTTCTTGTATTCATCGGTCTGACGAAGAGCGGCGTCTAGTTCTTGCATGTTGCAGATTTCCGAGCGACGTATCAGGTTAAGAAATCCCTCCGAATCGTCGTGCTCTTCAGAGGATGGTCCACCATTCGAGCGATTAAAGACGGATGGGTTTAACCCGAAGCAATCTAGAAAGTTTGTCGCCCTCAGTGTCGGGTCAGCCTCCAATAAATAAGTCGAAGGCATGACGTCGGGTTTTGCTTTAGGAGACTTGATGTTAGTGTCAGCATTGACCTCCATCTCCTTCCTAGACGCCATCGAAATTACAGAAGAGAAGAATGAAGTATGAAAATCAGTCTCTACATATATATCACTAAATTGAATCTTTATATTCCTCATGGGAAACCGATAATCATCAGTAAAACTCAAGAAGACGAAGAGAAGATTGAGTATTTTCGAGAAAGAAATTTAATTGAGATGACTGCGGTTGACTTGCGCAACTTAACTCAGTCAAAAATTTTATAAATTTAAAGTATTTCAAAAATTTTAAATGGTTTTTAAGTTTTGAAAACTTTTAAGGGGGGCTTATAGGGCCTAAAAATCAAGTTGCTCCATGAACCTACTAATCAGTGATCAAGTTGCGCCCCAAATATCAGGTTGCGCCACTGATATGAAGCTCAGAGAATGAACTGCGCCACTGAACAGGTTGCGCCATATATCAGACTGCGCCCAGTCTTATTGTGCCAAAATCTACGTGGCATCTGACATTTAGTAGCCATCATTACCTGACAACACTGACAACTGATACCACAGTGAACGAGGAAAATCTCTTCGAATCCCGTGAACTGTGCTGCTCGAGGGGAGTTGGTTGACAGCTGTCCTGTACACTTTGTAAGTTGCGTCTAGGCACAATCCAAACAAAATCCTTAGTTGCGCCTAGGCGCAATCTGAATGACTTCTGCTCAAAAGCTGCCATGTGTCTAGGCGCGGCTTAATCAGGCGCAGTTTTACTCATTGACTGAAGCTCGCGTAACCTGATAAAGTTGAGACAATTTTTATTTCTAAAGCAGGATGACGTGGCGTACATGCCACTAATCTCTCAAGACGTGTCTACTATCTTGTACACGACCACGTGCATCTCAATCACATGATGCCACGCGTCTAAATATAGTTAGTACACGACTTATAACCGAATAAAAGTTGGCACAACAGGAGGTTAGCGCAACCCAGTATGGCGCAATCCAGCTTCGCGTATGTAGAAGCATGGAATTTCACAGCCAGAAAGCCCATGCGCCAGGCACTATATGCGCCAGAACTCAGACAGCAAAATCAAATAAGCCATTCGAAGAAGGACTTTTTATTTATATATAAAAGTCTATTACATGGCTAGAAAAGGTTGTACAAAGGAGAATTTCTACAAAAGAAAGATCCTAGATCTGCAGCCAGCGGCCACCATGCGCCTCCAGATAGGCGCAGCAGCCACCATGCGCCTCCAGATAGGCGCAGCAACCACCATGCGCTTTCCGATAGGCACAGCAGTCACCATGCGCTGTCAGTTAGGCGCAGCAGATGCCATGCGCCTCCAGCCAGGCGCATCCAACCATCTCTTCAGCAGCTCAGTTATGTGCATCCAGCTCAGTTATATGCATCCCTTCAGCAGCTCAGTCTTGTGCAACTCTTCCAACCAGGCTCACCTGGCCGAGCAGAGCCCAGTTATGTGCTGCTCTTCCAGCCAGGGTCACCTGATAAGTGCTTCGATTACATAAAGCATTTAACCCTCTGGCTGGAACCAAGGAAGAGAAGAGCACGGCAAAGCTGTGGCCAGGGGAGGCTTCGAAAGAGCCTCCAAAGACCAAGGAAGACCGTGATCGAAATCATGGCACAAGGAGCTTTCAACACAATCAAAGTGGGCGGCACCCACTTTGAAGGAAGAGAGAACCTAGCACCGCCATTCCGATCTACGGCTCTTCCGAAACAACGAAGACGAGGCCCGAACATCCTTATCTTTGGATGCAACAGGCACCTTCCGCCTGCCTCAGAAGCCCTCGACTCCGTCTTTTGGATGTAACAGTCACCTTCAAGTGCATCGAAGACAACACGATGTCTCATCTTCACCCTCGGGAGCACTTCGTCAACAGAATGCACCCGCATATCCAAGTTCATGTTGGGATTACGAGAGGGAACGAGGAGCAAACCTTCTCTCCATGCCACTATTTATAGGCCGGGCAAATCAAACCCATGTGCCAAGTGGATGACTCTCTGAATTCTGTGCAATGAATTTGCATTAAATGGATGAACCGGACGCCTCGAATTCAGCCAAACGGCTATTTATAGCACTCGAGGAGCGAGACAGCCGCGTCATTAAAGGACATGTCGGATGCGCCAGCCAAATAGCGCATCACACGGACGCGCCCTCCAGCATCAGGCGCATCACACAGACGCGCCCTACAGTACCCGGCGCATCACAGAGGATGCGCCCCCCTCACATCTCCATACCGAATGGAACACCAACCAATGTGCCCACTCAGCTGTCCATCGAACGTCACAAATATTAAATACTGAACTGACACCAGAGTTGGCAGCTCGCTTCCCAAAGTCTGAACAGTTGACAGCTTTTCTAGAGAACGAAGCGTCGGCAACGTCAGCATCATCATGACTCTATTCCGATGGCTACTGCCACGTGGCCTTCCGCATGCGCCTCTACGGCCATGCGTCCAAATTGCCAAGCGCCTCTACGACCATGCGTTCAAACTAGCATGCACCTCAAAAGCCGTGCACCTCAGACCCTTCACTGATCCCTAAAGACAGAAGAAGAGTCTCCAGTTGAAGCTTTGCATGCGCCTCAAAAGCCATGCGCCCCAGACTGATCTCTGATCCCGAAAGACAGAAAGAAAGTCGTCTGCATGCGCCTCAAAAGCCATGCGCTCTAAACAGTTTGTAACCCCTAAAGGTTATGAGCCGTAGCCTCCTCCTGCGTCCAATCAAGGCACAGCTCACCAGATTACTTCCCCCCACCAAATCCGAGATCTTCGAGCCATGGGTCGATGACACGTGTCCTTTGACTCAACTCGTCCAAGATTTTAGCAACAGAAAGATCTTCCCCTCTGCTACGTGCCGGCTCACAACAGCAGTATGAAGAGTTCTCTCCCTCAATCAGGGAGCATCATCTACGCGCCTCCATCAGCAACCTCCACGTGGCGTCCCCACACCGGCGTATCCCACATGCGCGCATGAGCAGCCAGCCTGCAAATCTATAAATAGAAGGATCATCTCCTTCACACACACACAGAATCTACAACGAACATACAAGGAATCATCAGAGAGACAGATACAGACACTCAATGTCTTCCTCCTCTCAGCAAGCTCCAGCACCCAGAGCAATCCACACCTTCAGAGAACCGATAACCATCGTCAGCCCGTCAACGGAGTCAACGTATTACCACTCGTTCCATTGGCACTAAGGACCCAGCTTAAACAAAAGTGTACTCCTAGGACTACATCTAAGTCCTACATTGTAACACTGTTCTGTTTGTATTAAAGTTTTCAATCAAACAATTTTAATGGCAAACAAGCTGGCGACTCTGCTGGGGACTTCTTTCTCCTCTTCCGAGAAAGTCGTATCACAGGCCGACGACGTGAAGGTGGGCTCCTCCCACAAGACGCTGGTCGTGCGCCTCAATCAACAGGCATACGAGGAGTTCATTTCTGAAGGAAGTGCGAGTCCTTCGAAGCGGCTGCCAAAGCCGAAGAAGATCCGTACGGCCTGGGTACGCAAGGTCGACGCCTCGGGCACCACCACTGAAGGGGATGCAGCAATCCAGCCTTC
This sequence comes from Iris pallida, assembly GCA_029216955.1. NCBI lineage: Eukaryota > Viridiplantae > Streptophyta > Magnoliopsida > Asparagales > Iridaceae > Iris > Iris pallida. The sequence continues at coordinate 2,744,284 of JANAVB010012199.1, read as the reverse complement.
CCTTCCTGCTGACGTTCTCAGCAACCAAGGTACGCCCGTCGATGCGGCGTATCTCTTGGGGAAACGTGCGGCCGACCACGTTCCCCAGCTATCTCCCTCTCAGGCGAGGAAGATGCGTCGAAGGAGCAGGGGCGCAGCCAATGCCCCGCGCATCACCTCTGATGCGCCACAAAAAGCCTCTGTCTTTGACAGACTCGCTCGCTGTAATAGCGAGGAGAAGTTGGATGCTGAGTACTATGCACCCCAGCGGGCTAGTACGAAGAAATCCAAGGCGGCACGGGCCATGCGCCATAAAAGTGCTATGCCAGCAGCAAGCCAGAGGCACGCGCTTACAATCACGCGCGCTGCCGATGGCAAGCTGTACAAGGTTGACTCAGGTGCTTCTGTACCAACAACGAGTCAACCTTCAAAGTCCTCATCTCGCTTAGGCGCATCTACTGCGTGCAAAACTAAGTCGAGTAAGGCAAACTCGATGGTCTTGAACTCCTGCGCCTCCTCTGGTTGTGCGTTTGAGGTTCGTTCAAGTTACTTCAAATGTTGTGGTTCCCCCACTACTGATCGTGATGTCTGCTTGGTATTAGATCAGGGGGCGCAGCACTCACCTGACTACCCTGGCGTTTGGCCTTGCCATACGTCTGAAGGGGGTGTGAAGGCACCACTCTCCTCCAATGACCTGCGCAACGTGATCACTCACAAGCGCCGGTCAGGAGAGTCGACCAACAAGCACGATGCACCTCTCACGGGGCATACTTGTGCGGTGGTCACCATCAACTGCTGTTACAAGGCGGCAGCTCCACCAAGACAGTCGGTCTTCCAACGGCTGCAATCATCGACACCTCTCCGACGTCGCCTTGGAACGAAGGTGTCAACAGAAGAGGAACCAAAGGTTGCTTCATGCAACGTGATCTCCAACTCCTCATTAATCCGGAGGCCGACTGTCAATTCCTCGTCCTCATCCAAAAGCCAGCCGAAGAAAAACAAGGCAGCTGTCTCGACCTCTGGAGTGTTTGACGGCACTCGGTCGAGGAAGAAGTTCTTGGAGGAAGCTGGGGGTAGCCAGACCCTTGTCGAGCCTCCTTCCGAAGACGAAGATGTCCAAAGCACAGCTGCGGTGGATCTTCATCATCAAGGCGAGGCTAGTCTCCCTGATGCCCCTCAAAATGAGGATGTCCTCCACGACACCGCCGGGGGTAGTTCTGGAAACGAAGAGGTCCTTCAAGACGGAGCTGAGGGCAATCAGACCCTTGCAGATGCGCCTATTGAAGATGAACTCCAGAATGTGGTTGGGGGTGGCCAAACACCAGGAGAAGTAACTCTCCCGCATGAGAGTGAGACCGAAAGCGAAGCCTCAACCCATCCATCCACTCCTGGCCGTGTCAGGACAGTATACATGGCTGGGGATAATGTCGAGTCTGATGCGCCGTCACAGGACATAGTCCAGCGCATAGACTCATTAGAGGGAGGTCTCAAAACCCTCTCTGCCTCAATGCAAGCACTGACTCAAGCAGTGTTTGAGATGCTGTCGGCCTTGATCAGGACACCTTCAACTGGTCCTGACCCAGGAGCTAATGGGGAGTCGAGTGTGCCCCTCCAACGGGCGCCCTCGGATACAGAAGCACCTCGGACCTCGGAGCCCTCAAACGCTCTAATCCAGATGGTACCTCCTTCCCCGACTCCTAGCTCTACGGAGGATGTGGTCGAAATGATCAAAGACCTGCGGGAGCGCTTCGAGTCCAAGAACAGGCAAGAGAAACGCCAGAAGATGGGCATTCCCCAGCCTTATCCCCTCGAGTGGAACAAGGTGGTTTATCCCCCAAAGTATAAACCACAAACACTCACCCTATACGACGGGAAGGACTCTCCACGACGGTACCTGACGTACTTCCAGTCACAGACAGGGCATCTTCCAAACGAGGACGGGCTCCTCACCAGTATCTTTGTCGGGGCCCTGAAAGGGGTGGCGTATGACTGGTACTGCAGTCTTCCCGATAATTCCATATCGTCCTTTGACGACCTGACGCGCCTCTTCCTCGACCGCTTCTATGACGGCGGGAAAGACATGATGATGGCGTCTCTCATAGAGATACGCCAGAAGGAAAAGGAAACGGTTCGGGTGTTCATCGAACGCTTCCGACAGGCCTGCTTCAGGCTACCTCCAGGCATGCCAGAACATGCGCTCCTCTCCGCTTGCAGCATGAACATGTTGCCTGCAGTGAAACTCTGGCTCAACTCTACTCCCCCTCCTGACTGGAGCACCCTGATCATCGAAGCTGAAGCTGCAGAAAAGAAGGCGGCCAATGTACGTCTTCTGGGTGTCAGCTTCCCCGCCTTCGACGATAAGGGGAAAAAGTTCGCAGCTAACAGCTCCGGACGAGAAGCAAAGGGGAAACAGGCATTGACTGTTAATGCCTCGAAAGGCGCATCTGCGCCTACTCAGAAACCTCCACTGGCACCGAGACCCAAGGAGGTTTATTCATTCAATGATGATGACACCCTGCAACTTTTCGAGATACTGAAGCAGGGTGACAAGATCAAACTACCGAACCCAAAACGGCCCGATAAAGTCGGGAAAGTGGACAACCCGAGGTACTGTCACTACCATCGATTTGTCGGACATCCGACCAAGGACTGTTACGTCCTCAAGAATTACATCCAGCGCATGATCAATACAGATGTAATCTCTATCGACTATGAAGAGAAGACGGTGTCAGCCAATGTGGTTTCGCTTCAGTTCGGCACCTTGCCGCCAACTACCACACAAGATGGCGTCGTCATCATCCCTAAGGCGACAATGGATGTGGTAAACTTACCACCTACCCGTGACAATGTGAGTGGACTCACCCCGCTCACCACATCTCGAGGAGAGGTCCTCTGGTTTCACCCCGACCTCGTCTCCGAGGTGACTCAATCGGAGGTACGCCCTACCTCCAAATCAAAAGGCAGGAAGATCAAGTCTTGCCGCACCGTCTCTTCTTCAACAGAAGAGGCACTTCCAGTGCAAATACGTGCACAACAGAACTCCCAGTCCGGCGAAGCCGCCGCCGAGGTGGTGCCTCCTAGCACCATCCCTGAGGAGGGTCCATCTAAGCCCTCAGCAGCCAATAAGCAGAAGCAGGTGGAGGCCCGTTTTGACAGACCTCTACAAAAGGAGAATGCTTCGAGGCTGTCCAAGCCTCACAACTTCGACATTCTGGCACAACTAGCCAGTACACCTGCACGCCTGTCTTTGTTCGAGCTCCTGCGTCTTTCTAAAGACTCCCGAGAAGCTCTCTGCGAAGCTCTGAAGGACGTCGAATCCTTTCTCAGTCAGGTCAAGCAGCCTGAAGACCTCCCAACTACTTGTGCGCACTGTCATTGCACGGATGAAGTTATTCCAAACATAACTTTCACCCAACAAGACATGCTGCTCAAGCATCACCGACATAACCGACCGCTGTATTACACAGGGTACATTGGCTCGGTCAAGGTGAGCCTGATTCAGATCGATCCTGGGTCTTCCCTAAGCATCATCCCGAAGGCGCTGCTATCTAAGCTGGGGATCTCGATGTACCGGCTGGCGCCCTCCAATACTTCAATGCTAGCAAGAGCGAGCCACTGGGCAAGATCCGACTGAAGTACCACATTGGCAGCCTCAAAACTGAGGTGACTTGTTATGTGGTAGATGCCGAGGTCAACTACAACATCCTGCTCGGTCGACCATGGCTACACGAGTACATGGTGGTGCCCTTCACGCTCCACCAGTACATGAAGTATGTATCCACTAATGGCGTCATCCGGACGGAGTTTGCAGACATCGATCCTTTCAAAGGGATTGAAGCCTACTTCACCGATTCCGACTTGTACAAACCCATTGACGAGGAGGAAGCCAACGACGCTGATGATGAGGCAGAGACGGCAACAGAGCCGGACATGGAGCCTGAGACGACTCCCGACGCCCCCTTGAAAATCCGACTGAAGGGGAAACCACCCCAGAAGGTGCCTCCAATGAGCATCAAGCTATCAGGAAAAGCGCTGGCTCGCGAAGCACCCCTGAAGATACGCCTCAACGGAAAGCCACCTCAAACATCGGCTCCTCTGGTGGCAAAATTATAAGGGAAGGCACCACTCACTGGAGGCGCAGCCGAGGCGCCTCTCAAAGTGCGTCTCAAGGGCAAGCCGCCGCAGTCATCCAAGGTATCAGAGAAGGCTCATATAACCCTCTCAGACCCCGGAATCAAAGCTGTGGTGGACTCTCCTAGTCTGCCCCCAGTTCTTACAGGCGAGGAGCTTGGTGAATATATCTCGGCTGACGTAGAGGCACCCTCCTTTGACAATATAATCCCACGGGATAAGATCTCGTATTTTATCAATAATAGAGTGTCTTTTAATTATTCTTGTCTTCCATACTGGAATGCCATGTATACATTAGATAACGCTCTACGGTCGTTGCAAACACAAATAACGACCGTCCATCATAATCGAGTAGTCCCGTCTCAAGGAGTCTTCATAGTCCCTCCACGGAGCCGAGACGAAGGCACCATCATCTTGGGCAAAGTCGAGCGTCATCAGGACCTCCCGTCAATCGAGCCCAAACCTGATACCGGCAGAGTACAAGTCTATCGGTACACAGATACGGCAAAGCACATCATCCAAAAGATGGGCTACGACCTGAAAAGCAACAAAGGCTTAAATTACGGCAAGGGTCGGCATCTTCCTGTCCGACTTTCGATGCCCAATGGAAAGCCACATGACTACTATAATCGGACTCGACGGGGGTTCGGCTATGTCACACCACCATCAACCCCAGAGAGTTCAGATACAGAAGACGTAGAACATTCCCACTCGTCCAAAGCATCGACTTGGGATTCCGATACCAGCATCGGATCAGTCTTCAGGAAAGTGCTGTCAGCTAACATGACGTCAGCACAACCTCAAAAAGATGAAGGCGAAGACCAAGCACCGAAACCCTTCGAAGAAGAACCCTGGGCCCAACGTCTAGGAGAACAATGGAAATCTCGTTTTGAGTTACGCGAACCTCCCACCGAAGACGAAGTCGAGCAGATCGACCTCGGGGATGGGTCTTCTTCCAAACCCATCTTCATCAGTAAAGCCTAGAAGGAGAAGATCGAGAATCTTTAATCCAACTGGCTAAAGAGTATATCGACGTCTTCGCCTGGAGCTATGAAGACATGCCGGGACTCGACCCACAGATCGTAATGCATAGGTTGAACATCTTACCTAATGCCAAACCTATCAAACAACAACAGCGACGCTTCCGTCCAGACATCATGAATGCCATCGATCAGGAGGTAGACAAACTCTTGACCAGCGGCTTCATCCGTGAGGAACAACACCCGGATTGGGTAGCCAACGTCGTTCCTGTCACCAAGAAGAATGGAAAGATACGAGTCTATATCGACTTCAGGGATCTCAACTCTGCTTGCGCGAAGGACGAATTCCCGCTTCCAATCACTGATGTGATGATCGATAACACATGTGGCTTTGAGCGCATGTCCTTCATGGACGGGTATTCAGGCTATAATCAAATCAAGATGTTCCCCGATGACGCGAAACATACGTCATTCAGGACTCCAAAGGGTGTTTTCTGCTACACAGTAATGCCCTTTGGCTTGAAGAACGCCGGTGCAACATACCAGCGAGCTATGAGCACCATCTTCCGTCAACATCTTCGCAAGACAGTCGAATGCTATGTTGACGATATCGCAGTCAAGAGCCGCCTCAAAGGAGATCACCTACAGGACCTGAAGACGGTCTTCGATCTCATGCGGGCACATCAACTCAAAATGAACCCCGCTAAATCCTTTCTGGGGGTTTCTAGCGGCAAATTCTTGGGCTTTGTCATCACAGCGAAAGGCATTCATGTTGATCCTGAGAAGACCAAAGCCATCCTCAACATGGACCCTCCGAAGAACCTTCGAGAACTTCGGGGCCTACAGGGACGTCTGGCATATATCCGGAGGTTCATAGCAAACCTCTCCGGTAGATGTCAACCCTTTACTCAGCTCATGAAGAAGGGAGTCTCTTACGTCTGGACAAAGGAGTGCCAAAAGGCTTTCGACGACATCAAGGCTTACTTAACAAGCCCACCAGTCCTGGTAGCGCCAGTCGCCGGCAAACCATTTCTCCTCTACGTCCGTGCCATGGATCATTCTCTTGGCGCTCTGCTGGCTCAAAACAGCGATACAGGCTTCGAGCAAGCAATCTACTACCTCAGTCGAACACTTATCGGGGCCGAACACAGGTACAACCCCGTCGAAAAGGAGTGCTTGGCTTTGGTGTTTGCCATCCAGAAGACTCGTCATTATGTCCCGGGTCAGACAATTCATGTCATTTCCCGAGTCAATCTGCTCAGAGTCCTCATGACAAAGCCAGGATCATTGAACTCCCGGCTGGCTACATGGGCAATCCTGGTAACACCGTACAACATGGTGTTTATTCCGCAAAAGGCTGTCAAGGGTCAAGCTCTGGCTGACTTTTTAGCTGCACACCCCATCCCAGAATCCTCAAAACTCTATGAAGATATCCCGGATGAGGTCCAAGAATCCAACGTCACCGAAGGAAGCTCCGTTTGGCGGATGTTCTTCGATGGCGCTTCGAGAACAGGACCCAAAGGCCAAATCATCTCAGGAGTGGGGGTAGTCTTAGTCTTCCCCGATCAGCTGGTCATCCAGCGTGCGTACTCTCTTTCGAAGCCGTGCTCCAACAACGTTGCCGAGTACAATGCACTCGTCATGGGACTCCAGCTCGCACAACAGCTGGGGGTCGACCATCTGGAAGCCTACGACGACTCAAAACTCGTCGTAAACCAGGTTCGGGGACAATACGAGGTTCGCCATGAAGATTTAATCCCTTATCATGAAGTCGCGTTGAACATCATTTCAACCTTCACCGGGTTCTTCATCGAAAATGTCCGCCGTTTACAAAACTTGGAGGCCGATGCTCTGGCTGGCCTCGCAGCCTCATTGGCAGCGCCCCTTGGGACTCAACACTATGTCACGGTGACTGGCCGAGATCTGATTTGTCCCAGAAACAACCTATGCTTGCAGGTGGCTCACGCCATGCCGACAAACACTGGTGTTAATGTCCGAGACTGGAGGTTCCCGTTCATCGACTTCGCTGTCTACGGAATCCTTCCAGAGGACCCGAAGAAAGCTGTCTCAGTCAGGAGATGCTCTCTTCGATTCTACTACGATACAGCTACCAAAATGCTGTACCGACGCTCCTTCGATGGGCTCCTCCTTCGATGCCTGTCCAACGAAGAAGCAGCCGAAGCTCTTCAAGAAGCTCATGACGGAACTTGTAGAGCTCATCAACCCGGTCCTAAGTTGCAAGATCGACTGTGACGTATGGGCTACTACTGGCCAACCATGGCCGCCGACGCTGTCGAATATGCTAAGAAGTGCCATGCGTGCCAACTTCATGCAGACTTCATACATACAACATCGGAGCTGCTACATCCGACAGTCGCCTCCTGGCCCTTTGAAGCCTGGGGCATGGACATTGTAGGGCCAATCACCCCTCCTTCATCGAGAGGACACCGTTTCATCCTGGCCATCACCGACTACTTCTCCAAATGGGCGGAAGCAGTTCCACTAGCAGAAGTAAAAAGCTCCAGGGTGGTCAGCTTTATCAAACACCATGTCATTTACCGTTTCGGAGTACCCCGGCGGATCATCCATGACAATAGTCCTCAGTTTATCAGCCACATTTTCAGCAGGTTCTGTGACAAGAATCGCATTCAGAACGTGGCCTCAACCGCCTACAATCCGGCAGCAAACGGATTGCCTGAGGCATTCAACAAAACTATCGTTAGGCTGCTCAAAAAGGTCATGTCATCCAACAAACGCGACTGGGACGAAAAGCTTGGCGAATGTCTTTGGGCCTACCGCACAACGATACGGACCCCAACAGGCAACACTCCATTCTCCCTGGTTTACGGGAGCGAAGCAGTACTGCCTCTCGAGATACAGATACCTTCGCTCCGCGTAGCAATCACAAACAAACTCACAGAAGAGGACAATCAACGTCGTCGTCTGCGGGAACTGGAGGCACTTGATGAAAAGCGTCTCCTAGCTCAACAACGCATCGAGCTCTACCAAGCCCGTATATCACAGGCTTTCAACAAGAAGGTCAAACAGAGGACTTTCCAAGTTGGCGACCTGGTTTTAGCAGTCAGAAGACCAATGGTGTTGACCCACAAGACACCAGGAAAGTTTGAGCCCAAGTGGGAAGGACCTTTCATCATAGAGACGGTATACTCAAACGGTGCTTACCGCCTCGCCAAACCCAATGGGGACTTGTTCATGATGCCCATCAACGACAAGTTCCTAAAGAAGTACTATTCTTGACATCCTCCAGACATGTACTTCCCCAAACAACCTCTTTCCACAAACTCATACGCTTCCGGAACCCAGCTGTTCTGTGGCATCTTCCAGTAGAAAGATAACCATGTCCATATTACCTCTGAGTTGTCTCTCTACACCCTACAAAGCAGAATCTTACACTTTGTAAGCCTACGCTACCCTTCATGTTTACCACGTCCACATTACCTCTGAGTAAACATCTTGTACAAACAACCCCTGCGTTATTGTACATTGATCGCAGAACTTCCACGTCCATATAACCTCTGAGTTGTTCAGCGTATCCCCCAAGATCATTCCTACCACGTCCATAATACCTCTGAGTAGGGAGATTCTATCATTTCGAACCCAATGATTGCCATGTCCACATTACCTCTGAGCAAACATAATGGTTCCTTCAAACGTATTATCTGTACCTGAAAACCAAGGTGCGCAAAAGATAATAGGTCCACACAAATCATCAAGTTCATGACAACAAAAGATGAACACATCACAAAAAAGGTTGTAGACTTCTTTATTCTTCTGAAAAAAGGAGTACAAGAAGCTACATCATCCCCCAGTAAGGGTTGCAAAAGAACACAAAAGAAAAAGGGAAAAGCTATGGTCCCTGAATCTCCCCAGGATGGGCTGAGAGCTCCCTGACTCGAAGCTTTAAGTCGACTGCGCGGGCCTCCACCGTCGACAGGACTCGTCGCTCTGCTTCTTGGCGCATCAATTCAACGGCCCCAGCGGAAGTATCACTTGCATGCTTCTCATCAAGCTGTTGTCGTTGCTGCGCTAAGACAAGAGTCCGCTGAGTAAAAGTCGCTTCATCCTTCTTGAATGCTGCATGTTCAGCCTGGACATGCTCGACCTCTAACTGGAGTCGGGCCCGTTGGTCTTCAAGGCGGCGCATCTGGGTGTCGATATCTGCAATATTAGCTTCCAATGCAGCTCGAGTTTCCACCGTCGTCTTTATGGACTGAGACAACTGCTCTACCGCAGCCTCAGTCTCAGCCACCTCGCGCTCCCAAACGCCCACGGTGGCCTGGTATGAAGACTCGATCTCAGCAATCAGCTTCCCCTTCTCCGCATCTATCAGGACAGAGAGGGCGTTTCGCTGGATGCGTTGAAGTTCCGCGAGCCGCTCATCCAGCTCAATCACTGAAGCCTCCAGAATTTCGGCCATGTGGTCGTGGCCTTGGTGAATACGAATCAGCTCGATGCAGGGCATTGCCAAAGCTTTTGCCGTCGCAAAACTTCTGTTAGCATCCATCACAGCAGATACACCCTTCTGTAGCATTTTGTATACCCCCTCGACGAGGAATTTCACAAACTCGTCTGCATCCGCCAAGACCTGCGGCGTCATCGCAGGGATGATAGGTGCATCCTCGTCGACGAACTCCTTCGCTTTCTGCTTCCCCTTGCCGGCACCACCGCGAGGAGTCTTGGGAGCCATTCTCTCAAAGAAGAAAAGGTTAGGGTTTGAAAAATAACTCTAAAGAAAGCAAAGGCACAGAGAAGACGAACTCTCTCTCTCACCTATTTATAGGGCATGGTCGCACGCGTGAACCGATGACGTGTAATCTCAGCCGTCGCTTCGAATTCCGTGAGGAGATAACAGCAAATACAACCAAAAGATCATCATTAATCTTTTTGGGTTACCAAGGCGTCATCATCATCAACTGGAAGGAGCATGCGCCCGAACAAGCACGCGCCCAACAATCATGCGCCCTGACCTCCATGCTTCTTTTTCAAAGTATTCCAAAACTTATTCAAAAGTTTTGAAAACTTTGAAGTGGGTCTTGTAGAAGCATGGAATTTCACAGCCAGAAAGCCCATGCGCCAGGCACTATATGTGCCAGAACTCAGACAGCAAAATCAAATAAGCCATTCGAAGAAGGACTTTTTATTTATATATAAAAGTCTATTACATGGCTAGAAAAGGTTATACAAAGGAGAATTTCTACAAAAGAAAGATCCTAGATCTGCAGCCAGCGGCAACCATGCGCCTCCAGATAGGCGCAGCAGCCACCATGCGCCTCCAGATAGGCGCAGCAACCACCATGCGCTTTTCGATAGGCGCAGCAGTCACCATGCGCTGTCAGTTAGGCGCAGCAGATGCCATGCGCCTCCAGCCAGGCGCATCCCACCATCTCTTCAGCAGCTCAGTTATGTGCATCCAGCTCAGTTATGTACATCCCTTCAGCAGCTCAGTCATGTGCAACTCTTCCAACCAGGCTCACCTGGCCGAGCAGAGCCCAGTTATGTGCTGCTCTTCCAGCCAGGGTCACCTGATAAGTGCTTCGATTACACAAAGCATTTAACCCTCTGGCTGGAACCAAGGAAGAGAAGAGCACGGCAAAGCTGTGGCCAGGGGAGGCTTCGAAAGAGCCTCCAAAGACCAAGGAAGATCGTGATCGAAATCATGGCACAAGGAGCTTTCAACACAATCAAAGTGGGCGGCACCCACTTTGAAGGAAGAGAGAACCTAGCACCGAAGACGAGGCCCGAACATCCTTATCTTTGGATGCAACAGGCACCTTCCGCCTGCCTCAGAAGCCCTCGACTCCGTCTTTTGGATGTAACAGTCACCTTCAAGTGCATCGAAGACAACACGACGTCTCATCTTCACCCTCGGGAGCACTTCGTCAACAGAATGCACCCGCATATCCAAGTTCATGTTGGGATTACGAGAGGGAACGAGGAGCAAACTTTCTCTCCATGCCACTATTTATAGGCCGGGCAAATCAAACCCATGCGCCAAGTGGATGACTCTCCGAATTCTGTGCAATGAATTTACATTAAATGGATGAACCGGACGCCTCGAATTCAGCCAAACGGCTATTTATAGCACTCGAGGAGCGAGATAGCCGCGTCATTAAAGGACATGTCGGATGTACCAGCCAAACAGCGCATCACACGGATGCGCCCTCTAGCATCAGGTGCATCACACGGATGCGCCCTACAGTACCAGGCGCATCACAGAGGATGCGCCCCCCTCACATCTCCATACCGAGTGGAACACCAACCAATGTGCCCACTCAGCTGTCCATCGAACGTCACAAACATTAAATGCTGAACTGACACCAGAGTTGGCAGCACGCTTCCCAAAGTCTGAATAGTTGACAGCTTTTTCAGAGAACGAAGCGTCGGCAACATCAGCATCATCATGACTCTATTTCGACGGCTACTGCCACGTGGCCATCCACATGCGCCTCTACGGCCATGCGTCCAAATCGCCATGCGCCTCTACGGCCATGCGTCCAAACCAGCATGCGCCTCAAAAGCCGTGCGCCTCAGACCCTTCACTGATCCCTAAAGACAGAAGAAGAGTCTCCAGTTGAAGCTTTGCATGCGCCTCAAAAGCCATGCGCCCCAGACTGATCTCTGATCCCGAAAGACAGAAGGAAAGTCGCCTGCATGCGCCTCAAAAGCCATGCGCTCTAAACAGTTTGTAACCCCTAAAGGTTATGAGCCGCAGCCTCCTCCTGCGCCCAATCAAGGCGCAGCTCACCAGATTACTTTCCCCCACCAAATCTGAGATCTTCGAGCCATGGGTCGATGACACGTGTCCTTTGACTCAACTCGTCCAAGATTTCAACAACAGAAAGATCTTCCCCTCTGCTACATGCCGGCTCATAACAGCAGTATGAAGAGTTCTCCCCCTCAATCAGGGCGCATCATCTACGCGCCTCCATCAGCAACCTCCACGTGGCGTCCCCACACCGGCGCATCCCACATGCGCGCATGAGCAGCCAGCCTGTAAATCTATAAATAGAAGGATCGTCTCCTTCACACACACACAGAATCCACAACGAACATACAAGGAATCATCAGAGAGGCAGATACAGACACTCAACGTCTTCTTCCTCTCAGCAAGCTCCAGCACTCAGAGCAATCCACACCTTCAGAGAACCGATAACCGTCGTCAGCCCGTCAACGGAGTCAACGCATTACCACTCGCTCCATTGGTACTAAGGACCCAGCTTAAACAAAAGTGTGCTCCTAGGACTACATCTAAGTCCTACATTGTAACACTGTTCTGTTTGTATTAAAGTTTTCAATCAAACAATTTTAATGGCAAACAGCGCACATCAGAATAACTGCTAAAACAGTTATTTCGTGAACTCTATAAATAGAGTTTCCAATCTTTGTGAAAGCATCAGATACATACGCACAGAGATCAAAAACTCTTACAAAATTGCTGCTGCATTTTCCAGAGGCTGCAGTCTTCAAGTTCACATAGTCCAAGGGATAGAGTGATCATCTTCTGATCCGATTCTTATAGTTGTACTTTCCCAGAATTTATTGTACTTTGTCTATTCTTTTACAAGTTTGGAATAAACTTTTTGTTTTTACAAACACTCGTATTTTCGTGTCCGACACGATACAAGGTCTCACAAAACTCGAGGGTGGGTAAGTCAGTGATGGCCCCCACCTCTGTGCCAAGTGGCACTTATCCACGTATCCAAATGAGGGAGAATTTAGGGTCGGGTAGCAGGGCACCCGTGCGACTGTACTGTGCAGCGTGTCCATTCTAATTTTGGACACAAAAATAATAAGAAATTTAACTCAATATTTATGAAAATTAATCTACACATATAGATCTACAAATTCATGTAATTAGTTTTACAATTTACAGAAATTTATTTCAATGTGACATTTTACCAAACACTTGCATACACATTCCGATACGTGTCCGATACGCTTATCAAATGGACACCAATTCCTACCAAACATGGTCTACAGCTAGGGTATACCTAAATGAATGCAACTATGGAAAGAAATCAAGAATTTGAATGAGTTTGATAGGTTTTACCTATTGAGGGTGAAACCTCAAGGAATAGCTTAATGAATGAGGGTCCTTCTCCAACTTGCAATGATCCCAAGCCTCCAAATCCTTGCTAGCTATCCACCAATGGTATCCTCTACTGTAGGGGAGTCCAATGCAAAAGACTAGGCTCAATGGAGGAGAAATAAAGAAATAGGCTAATTTTGGGGAATAACACTAAACTAGGGTTTAAGGTGTAATGAAAGGAGGCAAGGGGGTGCGAAGAGATGTTATATAGAGGGGGGCTGCCGCTTGGCTGTTAGATAAGCTACGGCTAGGATTGGGGTGATGGTTGGGTCATGGGCTTCTCTCCTTAATGGATACTTAGCCCCCAAGTTAAAGGCCAAGTGAAATATCTAGTCCTTAACAAATATCTAACTCCTAACTTAATATCTAGATATTTCTAACCTTTATCATGTAATGGAAACTTCTAATCTAATATCTAGGCTAATGGTTATTAATCTAGGTTAGGGCAATTATAGGGTTAAGCCTTAACAAAGAGATTAGCACATAATTAATCACTCAAAGTTTATTTTTACTAAAAGTCAAAAATGACCAAAATACCCTTAGGCTAAAAAGTAGTAGTTTGACATTCTAATCACATGGTTAGGTCTCCATGGTCATGGTTAGTCGCTAGGTCAAGTAATCTCTAGGGTTACACTAGTAAAACTCCAAAATCATAAATCACCAATTTAAATAGTTTTAAATTAATTAAAAATCACTAAAAATCATAACATGACTAAAATCCTATTCTTAAATAATTAAAATCACAAAAGTTCAAAATTTCCCTCATTTCAGAAAAGTGGGTGTTACACGAAGCATTCAACAAAACAATTGTCAAGCTACTCAAGAAAGTTGTATCTTCCAATAAATACGACTGGAACAAGAAACTCGGCGAATGTCTATGGGCTTACCGTACAACTGTTCGGACACCCATTGGCAATAGGCCATTCTCTCTCAAGGCGGTACTCCCTCTGGGGATCCAGATTCCTCTCTATGGGTAGTTATAACCAACCAGCTGACAGACGAAGCAATCATCGGCTACAAGAGTTGGAAGCATTGGACATAAAGCGTCTGCTAGCTCAGCAACGTATTGAGCTATATCAAGCTCAAATTCCTAGGTCCTTCAACAAAAAGGTCAAGAAAAAGGCATTCCAAGTGGGTGACCTCGTCTTATCAGTTCGAAGACCAATGCTGATGACTCACAAGACTGTTGGAAAGTTCGAACCTAAGTGGGAAAGATCGTTCGTCATAGAGACGGTATATTCCAATGGTGCTTATCAGCAGGCTAGACATAACGGCAATTTCCTAATGATGTCGATCAATGGCAAATTCCTAAATAAATACTATGTCTGAGGTCTAAAATACTATGCATCTCTACATCCCCCGCGGATGTATATGGATTCTATTAACGAACTCATCCCTTCCTCATTTCCCAATAGAAAATATCCAAGTCCATATTACCACTTAGTTGTCATTTTATACCCTAACGAAGTTCATGCCTACCATGTCCTTATTACCTCTGAGTAGACATTTCTTCCATGACAAACTACATGTTGTAATGTTCATCTATAGAATATTTCACGTCCATATTACCTCTGAGTCGTTTTATACACCCCCCAGAATCTATTATTACCATGTCCACATAACCTCTGAGTAAGGAAAGTTCTACCACAAAAATTTCGGGTTTACCATGTCCATATTACCTCTGAGTAAACACCCCATCCCCAACGGAGTTACGCTATTACAAAGAAATCAAAAGCAATAAAGAAGGATGATTTTTTTTGTATTCATAAAAGAATTTCTACCACATCAAAATAGAAAAAGCCCTCCAATGGAGGGAAACAAAAAAGAAGACATCAAAACTGTTGTCTATGTAGGTCGACGAATCAACTCATGGATCTGACTCCTTAGAAAGGTAACCCTGGGTCCAATAGACTCTTTGGCCCTCCTTTATGCTTTTTTATGCCTGTCCGCCTCGTCCCTAAGCCAGGACATGCCTTGGTATGCAGTCTCCAGCTCTGCCTGTCAGGAACCTATACTTTCCTTCTCCTGAGCTAAGGCTTCGGATCGTTGGCGAAGGGACTCCTGCTTCTCCTTCGATTTCACTAACTCACTTTACGCGAGGGACAAGGCCTCTTCCAAATGTCAAATTTGCTCGTGAAGGGCTTCGTACTGCTCCTTCAGAAAAGATTAGCGACAGACGTGGGTTTCATCGACGGTAGTCGTTTCGATGATTTTCGACTCGATCTCAACGATCCTGTTAGCAACAATTTCTTGCTCCAGTTCATGACATGAGAGTTCAACAGCCATCTTCTCTAACTCCTCGTCCGCTATGGCCGAGATGTTATGTTCAAGGCCTTGAAGCTTCAGGGTAGCAGCTTTCGCCTCATAGCTAGCATACTCGCACAGTGCCACCAACTGGGCCCTTACTGTAGACCGAGCTAGCAAAAATGTTCGGTTCTGCTCCAAGACGACCTCTATACCACGCTTGAAAGTATTGTAAATGGTGCCCATAATTAGGTTGGCAAAATAATCACTATCAGCCATAGTCATTAGTGTCAGAGGAGGTGCTATGATAGAAGGCTCTGAAATAGCAGCGGCAGGAGAAACAGCAGCCGCAGGCATTACACGACTAGAGAGTACACTCGAGATGGAAGCAGCCATCATTAAGGATGAGCTCGCCAATGAAATGGCAACACTAGACATAGGCATTGTTTGATCCAACTCATGTACCATTATCTCAGGAGAAGCCATATGTGTGGCTCCCCGTGAGAAAGGAGCAGGGACAAAACCTTTCGGAAGAGAAGGCCCCTCCATTTCAGAGCCAACTCCTATTCCCCCGACTGGCTCATTAGTGGTCACAACAACCAGCTCATCAGTAGCTTCCTCGACCCGTTTGTCAATAATGGATTCATCAGCGGTCTTCTCGACCGGTTCTTTATCGGCCTCCTCGACGGCCGTCTTAGTGGCTACATCAACCGACTCCTCAATAACCGGTCTGTCAGTGGTCTCTTCTACTATTTTCTCAACTAGCTCATCAACAGCCTCCTTGACCGCCATCTCAATGGCTACATCGACCAGCTCCTCGGCGATCAACTCATCAGAAGTCTCTTCGACCTGCTCTTTCATGGTCTCCTCGGTTGACGCTCCAATGTCCACATTGGCCAGCTCTTCAATGGCCTCCTCGGCCGCTTTCATAATGGCCTCTTTGACCAACTGTTCAATGGTCGCCTTGACTAGCTCCTCAATGGCTTTGTTAGCTAACTCTTCAAGGCCTCCGCTATCAACATTTCAGCGGTCTCTTTGACCGGCCCTTGGTGCAAATCACTGATGTCTTCCAGGCGTAATTCATCGGCTGCTTGATCCTCCTCACCTCCCAAAATGTCTTGGTTCTCTTCACCCACTTCCTCAGTATTAGAAGAAGATTCAGTAAAGGAACCCCGGGCAGTGCCTTTAGTATCCTTCACCATATGACCCATCTCGGGTCAGGTTCTCGAGCTACGCCTTTGACCGTCACAGGACTAACATCGGGTATCACGACGAGCCTTCTTACGGGAGTCTCTTGTTGATACGAAGCCATCAACTCCAAAAAAATCCTGAGTCTCATAATCAAAAGAGGGTGGCGGAGAAGCTTCTTCCGACTCAATGGCTCAATAATTGTAGTAGGTGGAATATCCCCTGGGATACTAGCCTTCTAAGCATTCGTGGTTGTAGATGCCTCGACATGCGAAGGGCCCGTGATGAAGGTGATTCCTTTCTTCCTACTCAAAGAAGAACTTTTTGCTGGCACGGAGGTTATAAACCTAACCTCTGAACGTAGCGGAGACACCCCAAGAGCGGGCTCCTCCGAAAGTTCCCTGAGTATCTCCGACCACCTTTATCTGTGCAAATGAAACAGCAATAAGCTAAAAGCCTGGGATAAAGACCAGAATAAAAGGACTGAGGTATACCTGTGAAGAAGATTCAACAGGCGAAGTGTTCTACCATGGTGAAGACCGCCACATAGATCTACTCTGCTGGGTACAGCCCGTTTGGTTCATTTTGTAGGAGGAGAACTCACCTCCGAAGGAGCCCGCCGTTTTGATGAGGTACTCAAGGGTGCGGCATCCTCACTTCTTTTTCGAGGAGTATTAGAACCATCCGATAACGCAATCTCTCGAACATGCACAAGGGCCGACTGAGGCACCTCCAACTTTGTCCCTTCAATCAGACTCGGTTTTCCATCATAGCCCGATGAGAAGTTATTTGCTAAGCAGGGAAACTTCATAGCAGAATACAAGATGTGGGTTTCCTCTTGCATTACAGGGATCATAAAATTTGCTCCAGTGTACCCGACATTGTAATAATACCACGCACGGGTGCCATCCAGCAAACTTTCCTCATAACCAAGGCAAAAGCTAAGGTTGTTCATCATCATCTGGCTATAGCCGAATTGTCGCGTAAACCAACTCGACAGATAGGGCTCCAAATATACCCAATTCTGATTATAATATACTAGGTGTGAGGGACAAATAGACTATTGCCAATGGAAAGCCTCGAAGGTCAGACCGCTCTTCTTCCTGCCCCGGTCTACTAGCTCCTTGTCTGTAACATAATCCCTATAAGAGGGTGAAACCCTGTTGAAATCATAGCCTTCCAAATGGCCTAACACCCACCTACAGACGGGGATGCCCTGGTGGAGCCATTTTGCCCGGTGGTAGTTGCGCAGTGTCGCATCCCCTCCTCATAACCATCAATGGTGTCAGGGGCTGTCAAACCTGGGCGGTGTAATGCCAACCAAGCCATCAAATAATGGTAAAGGATTTCAGTCCGAGGGAAGTCACTGTCTTCTTTATGATACTTTATTATTTTCCTTGAGAGCTTCCACAGGCCTCGTAGGGTATTACATACCATTACTGGGAGCAAATCCAGCGAATGCCCAAAGACCAGCTTCATAGCCGGCATAATGAGTTCTTAATTAATTCGCCCCACTGAACCAGAACCTCCATTCACCACAGCCTTACGTAGCCATATCATCAAGAAAGTAGCCAGCGTCGCTTTCGGACTTAAGGCGGCCAAGTTCAAGGAAAAGTAGTTATAGACAATGGAAGTAGGATTTTCTTCAATATCTACTGAAGGAGCGGACACCCTCGCTTTGACCATAACAGCTTCTATTTTATTAATGGTGTACTCCCTACGCATGGTAAAGTGGACCTTTCCTGGCTCCGACGATTCTGGCACGAAGATATAGTCCTTCCAAGCAGAAATGGGGGGATAAGTCTTTACAGAGTCATGGCGTACATATATGACGATGGCAAAGTAGTTCTTTGTACAGTATCCCCATCAATTTAGGGTACTTGCTCTCCAGTACCAAAAACTCCTCTTTGCTAGGAGTATATTCTTCATACGGCTCTTCACCCCAAGGCAACTTCAAGATGGCATACATCTCATGGAGGGCCAGCCCCATCTCTCCACACGGAGTATAAAAAGTCCTATTGTGATGATTGTATATCTCCAAAAAGCCACGAACAGGGGTTGGTTGATCTCTATACCATGTTTAGTAGCTCTTTTAGCACGACACAAGCCGGTACCTTTCAGCTTTGTCTTGAACCTATCTAATACATATTGGATTAATTCGTACCATTTAGCCTCAGGACGGATCCAAACTTCGACCCAGAAGGTTCATTTCGGATATGTGCATCCCGTCGCAAGAAGCCGATTGGCAAAGAGAGAAGTCCCGAACGGTTGTACATCCGAAGTAAAATTGCTAAGCAGGTGTCTAGGAAGCAGCACCTGTAAAGTGTGTAATGGACAGTCTTGGACACACTTAAAAGTATCATTTCTCTTAGAATGCATGTCCACCTTAAAATGCTCGGTATTAACCCGTCGTGCTTCGGGGTCAATTCCCATTCCATACGCCACTTTTCAGCAAAGCAGAAGAAAACTGAGAGCGGATGGTGCCGATTAGTTGATGGAACATACAAGTCGAGGCCCTCATTCTCAAAAATACCAATCCCCCTTAATCGCCAGGTGGTTTGTCTCTTTCAAAGATAGCTGTTCACCAAAGAGGAACCGAGGCTTTAGCATTTCAATCCCGGCATCAAAAGAGAGGACAACTTGCCTCGGTCCATCATACGACAAAAGTAGGGGTACTGTTGATCATGTACCTTGGCTAGCCGTCCCTCCGGTTGGTCTTGGGTGATCAACCTTTTGGCAGGATTTGCAATCGCCTCATCGATATTTATGTCTAGTGTACAGACCGATGAGTCAAAGGGGACCTCGTCAAAAAGCGGCATAGTCACAGAAACTGCACATGAACAAGATAAGAATCAGGAAAACACAAGTATTTTTCACAAGGATTAAAATACGCAAGCACTCTTTTGGTAATAGTGCACATCACTCAGCAAGCATCCGCATAGGATCTGTCTAGTAGCACTAGTGCGTCAGCAAGAAAGCATCGGCACAAGCACTACATAAGTAGCACTATGTGTCAGCAAGAAAGCAGTCGCATAGGCACTGTTTAGTGGTACTACGCATCAGCAGACAAGCATCCATGCAGACGTTGTTTTAGTGACCATATGCATCAGCAGAAGCCTCAGCACATCTTACAGTCGTTACTTTAAAAAGTAACGACCATATGCATCGGCAGACGGAGCTTCAGCGCATCTTACATATACTACTCTGAAGAGTGGTGCCCATGTGCATCAGCGGGAAGAGCTTTAGCACATCTTCCAAATGCTACTCCGAGAAGTAAACGCTAATGTGCATCAGCAAAATAAGGTGTCGATGTTCATCGAACGCCTACTTGTAACAGGCAGTCGCATGTCCTCGTGCGCTCTAGCATCAGTGACCGGAGGGTCGGTGGTGTCCACAGCCTCCGTGGCCGGCCATTTCCCTTTTTTCTTTCTCATGCTCGTCGCAGCCGCCTTGGGAACTCTGGGGGCTCTCGATTTCTTAGGGGCCAAGGCAGAAAAACTAAGGTTTTTATTTGGGGAAGAAGAAGAAATTTTCTCTAAAAATTGGGAGGAAAGCAATGGCAAAAAGTTTTCTCTCTTCACACAGAGCCCTACTTATAAGACGAAGCCACGTCAGCAGATAAAGCCAAAAGAGACCCTTCATATTTGAAGAAACGCTTCAAACAACATGGAGATGAAACAAAATCATGATGAATCTTTTTCCTAAAAACGAGGAGTCATCATCATTTTTAAAAATGAAACGATAGCTCGAAGCATTAATACTGAAGGCTATTAATAATGTTTGACAGCCTATCAAGAACCCGCTGCGCACTTCCTGTGCCACATGTCATTTCATGCTTCTATTCAAAGTGTTCCAAACATGTCTAAGTTTGAAAACTTTGAAGGGATCTTGTAGAAGCATAAAAAAGTGGAGCATCTACAAAAAAGCACAGAAGGTACTAGTTGTTTTACATACATCACAGAAGCACAAGAGGCATCAAGGTGTTGCGCACACCAGAACTCAGGCCACCAAAAGATAGTGCATAAAAGAAAATTCTTTATTCAAAATCATGTTTATAAAGATCTATTACAAACTCTTCATAATTACATATAAATACCAAAACCTGAAGCATATAGCATAACAGCCTACAAGTGTGCATCTTCAAAAGCGTACAGTCCACAAAAGCGAAGCAGCGTCAGAGTGAATCACTTCCTTGTCAGAAGTACAGCACTTCCGATCACTAATATGGCTAATAAAGCATTTATTAAGTAGGGTAGAGCACAACATGTGGCTCTTCGGATTGGCAGTCAATCCAAACCCGGTATCTTGGCCTTCAAAGACCTCCAAGGTGTTGTTCAGGTTTGAACCCCACATCCCACATGCTCAAAGTACATCTCAAAACTATGTAGTTGTTCTTCCAGAAGACTATAGTTTCTTTGAACGAAGAGATCTACAACCAACAGTCGACTTATGCAAAGCCTATGGCCGTTTGAAGCTAAGTCGGGGTCGAGCATGAGAGAGGAATGTCAAGAAATTATGAACAAAGTCTTACCCAAAAGTTTCACTTTATATAGGCTGTATGGTCCAACCTACACACCATGTGGCAGGCGATCAAAGGACTCTGGATTAATGGGATAAACCTAGGACTTAGCACAATGAATCTCATTTAATGGATTTATTTGACTAATCCATTAGTCACCGCTTCTCGAGCCCCCCAAAGGGGCAGCAATTAAAGAGAAATTTTTGACTCAGCCATAGTGGAGACTTTTGACTCAGCAATTAAGGAGACATTTTCTTTCCAGAAGCGCAGCTCCTTCATTGTTACCTAGAAGTGCAGCTCCTTTATAGTCGTCAAAAGTACAGACTTCGACTCCTTTGAAAGTAGTCACTAGACTCCGAAGAGGCGCAACTCCTTATGGTTACCCAGAAACACGGCTCCTTTATTGATCTCTCAGAACTTCCATAGTAGCACAGCTCCTTCATTAATCTCTTAGAGCTTTCCAGGAAGTGTAGTCCCTTCATGGCTCCTTCATTGATCTCTCAGAGCTTCCCAAGAAGTGCAGCCCATTCACGGCTCCTTTATTGATCTCTCAGAGCTTTCCAAGAAGCACAGCCCCTTCACGGCTCCTCCATTGATCTCTCAAAGCTTCCCAAGAAGTACAGCCCCTTCACGGCTCCTTTATTGATCTCTCAGAGCTTCCTAAGAAGCACAGCCCCTTCACGGCTCCTTCATTGATCTCTCAGAGCTTCCCAAGAAGCGAAGCCCCTTCACGGCTCTATTGATCTCTCAGAGCTTCTCAAAAGTGCAGCTCCTTTATGGTTCCCCAGAAGCGTATCATAGTAACTTCGACTCCTCCATAGCGGTCATCCGTCACCCAAAAGTGCAGTGACTTCGTCGCCTCAGAAGCACCGTCTCCTCGTCGCCCAAAAGTGAAGTCTCTCCACCGCTCCGCAAAAGTGCAGCTTATATAGCGCACAACTCCACCACAATGTGGCATCATGCTACGTGGCCAGTATAGCAGCTGTATCTCTTCAGATACAATCACATCTAGTTTGTTAAAACAGTTGTATCTCCTCAAGATACATCAGATTTAGTCTATTTAAATAACCATATATTTTTAAATACAACTGAATCTGATTTATTCAAACTGCCGCTCCGAGATAAGGTCCGGATCTAGTTTGTTTAAACTGTTATTCTTTTGATATGAGCAAAATCTATTCGGTTTCATCCAAGCAAGATTGTCGAGCAATAGTTGTAATGCCCCGCTCCGTACGGCGCATTACGCTGAAACGTTGACTCGGCGAGTCGCGTTGACGCAAAGGAAATGTATCGATGCAAAACGATACGAGAGTTAAGTTATCCTGAGCAATACATCAAACTAAGTTGATGCAAAGAGTTGCCTTGTCCCGAAAGAATGCATCGAGTTGAATCGATGCGAAGCGTCGCGTTGCCCCGAAGGATGAGTGCGTTGAATCGGCTCGAAGATTCTAAAAAATCGAATCGACCAAGGCGTAAGTCCGAATCGTTGCAAGTATTGATTTTAGTTGGTTTCGTGTGCAGGTTATACTTTGACGGGAAAATATTAGAGGTCGATCTTTTGCAATATTTAGTAAGGGGTCCGCGAAATCAAATCGTCGCCTTGCGACGGGCCGAGACTTGGGCACGCTAAGGCAAATCGGACGTATAACTCAATGAAGCACGAAGTGCTCGAATGGCTAAGTCAGGAGAGTGGCCGTGCAACAAAGTTATGAAATCGAGCCGCATCGGCTCGGCAAAACGACGAAGGCGTATCGACTCAAGGTGGGAGGATTGACTTCTTTTTACTCCTTCATTCGATAAGTCAAATATATCATTGTATGCTAAGTTAACCTATCGATGCCACGGGCGTGTCCGATCGGAGATAAAAATTGTAGTGTGAGTCGAACACTAAGTTAGAACAATTGAAATGAAACGTGCATTAACATGCACAAGTCGCTATGGGACATTGGATATCGCTAAGGCGAGCGCCTCGGTGTGCAAGCCGTAAGAACATGGGATAACTGTAATCGGCGAGTGCCTTAGTGCACGAACCATACCGTGCCTTTGATGCACGAGTTAGACGGCTAGAACATTGAAAGACAATAGGCGAGCGCCCTAGCGCGCAAGCCCCGAACATTGAATGCTAAGTTATAGAACATGGGAATATGGTCGGAACGTGCCTACGTGCACGGGATAACAAAAGATGGCTTCGTTACGAGAGAATACAGTTGCGGTATGAATGTAGCAGAACTGTCGGATATGACATGTTGCCTCGAAAGGTGTTCGAGACCTTCGGGTCGTTCGGTTGACGAGCATTGAGTTGAGGCACGATGCCATTGAATCATCGAAACGAAGTGCTGAAACGAAAGAACATAGAAAGCTAAAATGGAAGAAATGCGAGACGATAAGTCTGAGTCTCGGACTCAAGACTATGTTTGGTTGTTCGAATTTAACTGTTGAATGATAGGGCGTTACATGGTCGATTGGAATGGGCTCGAGATTAATGTGATAATAACTCGTGCACGAGTGTCCCCCAAACAGTTAAATGCCGGAGGTCCCCGGAACCGATTTGGCCGCGGAGGGATGGATAATCTTTGTAGGCGTACATCCTTAAACAAGATGGGAGAAGCCGTAAATGATGGCATGTAGTGGGAACTGTTTCGGTTGTTTGGGAGGTGATCCAACCCGTGAAACGCCGGGCAGCCCAACCAAATAGTGAGAAAAGAAGGAGAGAAAAGAAAGGAACTCCTTTAGTCCATTCCGGCGCGGATACGCCAACGGCCCTCATATAGTTAAGGAACGATGGATTGAAAGTGTAAGCGCATATGCGTCCCGTATAGAGATCCTGCTTAGAGATGCACAATAACATGACAGGGAAGGATTACGGCGTATTCACCTTGTGTCGGTGTAAGGGCGAGTGCGTCGACTTGGTAAGTCGCGCCACGAATCAAATACGAGATTGCTTGTTTGTTTGTCCTATTCAATTCGATAACATGCTGCTATGATAACATGCTTTACGCTTTCAAAGATGCCATAAAATTGACCCTAAGGAGAATATAGCAATATCATAAGCTAAGTTGCATGATTCAACATAAATATTAAAATGTCGGTTTGGAAAGATGATCTTTGCTTCAGTACATGCGAGGACGAACGTACTGATCCCCCACCAGCTTCATGCAGGGTGCAGGGAATGGTTTGCTCACGGCGAAGCGTTGCTTGAACGTGTTAAGGCTTGGAATGCCGAAGCGCATTGAAGCGTGCTATCGTATTGACGCTCGGACTACGCAGCTGGATTGATGCGGCCGAGATATAGAAGACATGATGTATGGAACGGTGAAATCCTTTGTGGACAAGAGAGAACCTGAGTGTTGTAGCCAATCTGACATATATTGTTAGACTATCAAAAGCTATTGTAATCTCAGTTTCTGATATCAATAAAGAGAATTGTTTCGTATAATCTGTTTTCCTATCGTTGTTAATATCAAATCAAAAGATAACCATTTGAGAACTTGTCATCTTGCCTTGCACGAGCGTAACTCCAGGCTCGTGCGGCATCACGCCCCCTGCGAGGACGATGATTCGGGTGATTCCGGGTTGGGGCGTGACAAATTGGTATCAGAGCTCTAGGCTCAATTTCCCCTGGACGCTCGCTTCATTACAGTTTGAAAAGTTGCCCACCACCACTTGATATCACTCTTGACACTACTCAATGCCGCACTGGATGTTCCATACAATAAGTCTAATACAATCGTGTAATTTTGTCGCATGTGTTTTGGAAATTATATGATGTTTGCTAAGAAAGTTGCGAAGGGTATATTGCATTGAATGCAAACGAGCCGTAAAAATGTTAGTTGCTGCAAGCGCAACAAATTGTGAAATATGATTTGAGATGTTGTCGCAATGTAACTTGTTGAAAGAGGAATAAATGATGTACGATGTGCAACGAGTTAATGTGAATATGTGTTAAAAAGAAAGTGAGAAGTGATAAGCCAATACCGAATGTGTTAAAACGGATTGTGCATTGACTTGGAAAGTCGAGAGTAATTCGTTGCACGAGGTACGGTAAATGTCGGAAATAATCGTTGCACGATGTGCAATACATATTGGAACGTAAAATTATTGTACGTAGTGTAACGTATATCAAATTAATCGTTGCACGAAGTGCAAAGGAAATTGGAAATGAATCGTTGTACAAAGTAAAATAAAAGTGTCGGAAATAAATCGTAGCACGATTTGCAACACGTATCGAAAGTAAAATTTATTGCACGGGGTGCAACGCATATCAAATAAATTATTGCACGAGATGCAACGTAAGGAAAGAATTGAAATCGTAAATCGATAGAACGAATCGTTCGGTTGCACACCAAACTTATGTTGGCAAGCGAGAACATTGACCGAATCGTGTCGGATTTTTGATAGAATCAAAGTTACGGTTGTGATCAAGCACGATCACTGCGGAAATCGTGAGTCGGAAGAGAATGTTGGCCTATACTAAGTATAATGCGAGGGAAATAGCTTGAGTTCTGAGTGGTATATGCCATACCACGTAGGCGATGAATGACTCGATTTTGAGTGGTATATGGTATACCCTTGTACGATGAATTGTATCGACGCGTTGTGAGAATTGTGGAAGAATTTTCCGCAACGGACGGGAGAGCACCGAGACTCAATTGGAAATTTGTATGGCGATATGTGATGCAAGTGTTCTTCAAAAATTGGTTGGGACGATAAGGCTAGACTCGTATCAATGAATGATACGTCGGACGAAAATTATAAGTTGGTCGGACGACCGAGACTAGCGAAACGATTATGCCTTGACACAATAATCGGATCGACGTAAAAGGATTACTCGAGCTTACGAATAAGTCGCACGAATTGCGATCTCGATAGAAATATTGGGCGAGGCGAATCGAATCGCACGACTTGCGATCTCGATATGAGTGTTCAGCTAGGCGAATTGAATCACACGACTTGCAATTTTGATAGAAATGTTGGGCGATGCAAGTTGTAATCGAACCGCACGATGTACGACTTCGGTGAAGAGTTGGTTGACGTGAGTAATCGTGCCTAAGAAATAGTTTGTTACGTTACGGCAAAACATCATTTTTGTACGACTAAAAACACGCAAAACTTAAAGGGCGTGCTCGTATAACTCGAGGGTTCGATGTTGGATAATCGGTAACTCAGTTTCGCGATCAAAGTATAGCGGGATGCTGTAAATCGGAAAACAAGTTGATGCATATGGAAAAGCTCGTTGCGAACTTGGATGTATGCGATGCGAATTAAGTTGACGTCGAAACGGATTCGAAGTCGACCCAATTGCTATCGAAATTGATATGAACTATCAAGATCGATATGCAAGAAAACGTAAGCACGATGTGAGAATACAAAATGGAGTGTGCCTTGCGCTATCAAAATTTTATAAGTAAGGATACGAGAATGAACGAACTTGGTTGATCGTAAATTTTGTGATTGATCAAAGACGAGACTATAAGTCATCGACGATTGTTCGATACGTATAGCATCTCGTGTGTCGACCCGTGAATAAGATAGACTCGATCTTGATACGAGTAAATATTTCGTAAATTGTGGAATCATCGACGGCAGTGCATGACTTTACTCGGAGGATAGTTGTGTATCAGTTGCGCCGATAGAAATGTTTTTGTCCGAAATTGGGTAGTCGCATAGAATCGTCAGAACGTGATTTGGCTCCGAAATAAGATATAGCATGGTTCATAGTAAACTGTCCTTCGGTGATGATCCACAATTATCGAGCGTAGCTTCGGGGCAGCTGACCCTAGAAGACTTGACCGCCAAATCAAATTGAATGCTGCAGACCGTAAGATGACCCATGCGATATCGCATATGAGATTGCACCGATAACAAATATAATACGGTGCGTGTTGACGATAAGTCTAGGCGATCGAGAATTATTGGAACAGCTTTCGATTGAGAATGATAAGTTAGATTTTGAGTATTCGTCGGATGAATACTTGAATGGTTATGTTGGTCGACGGTCGAACTAGAATTCACCAACGGACTTAGGTGATTCGGATAGGCGATTGCGAGAAACGTGCTATACACGAGAGGGAATGATAAGGAAATGACTTACGAGTCATGTTGTTAGATTCGGATTCACCTTGCAATTGAGCTTGCGTGAATCGAACTTATATTCGATGTTGTAAGATGGATAAGTTAGGAATTTGGATAGTAAATTCCTACTCGTTAGGAAATCGGATGTAAGACGCGTCGTAAAGACCTTAGTGCTAAGGCAATCGTTGGCTTGAGCACCGTTGCCTCGATGTAAACTTTCGTGTCGGATAGATTGTGGCCTTTGTGCAATGTCAATTTAAACTTGCGTCGGAAGAATCTAAGCACGGGGATTATGTAAGTAACCTAACGGGCGTAGCCCTGAATGTTGATGCATTTGCAAGTCAACAAAGGAAATCGTATCGAGTTAAGTTGCATAAGAAAGACTTCGAAAATAGTTCAGCGGCAACTTCGAACGCAAGGCGTTGCGGAGGATCGTTGCGATCGGATGCGCGATGGCTTGACGCGACGCGTAGAATTGATAGTCCCGATAAAACATACGAAATGAGAAATACGATTTTGAATCGCGTCGTGTGCAGTGACTTTATTGAATGAATTGCGTGTGTATTAATATGCATATGCGATGAAATTTTGAGAACAGTTGCTAAGGATAAGTCCGATCGAGAGTACGAGATGGCAAGCATAGGATTGAAATTTACCTGTCAGCTTTGTTCCAATTTGCTACGACTGGACTCGTTCGAAATACATATATCTTCGGGACGCCTTGAATATAGGTATGGATCCAAATCGAGTTGTATACATAATTCAAATCGAGCTGCAGAGATGACTTTGAAATGTTAATGAAAAGCTTGCGAGATAGTATGAAATCGAACAACATTGGTGGGACGAGATCGTGAAACGATCTGTAAGACACTTAGTCGGAGTGTTGGTTTTGGTTCGAGGACGAACCTTTTTTCGAGTGGTATATTCTGTAATGCCCCGCTCCGCACGGCACATTACGCTGAAACGTTGACTCGACGAGTCGCGTTGATGCAAAGGAAATGTATCGATACAAAACGATACAAGAGTTAAGTTGTCCCGAGCAATGCATCAAACTAAGTTGATGCGAAGAGTTGCCTTGTCCCGAAAGAATGCATCGAGTTGAATCGATGCGAAGCGTCGTGTTGCCCCGAAGGATGAGTGCGTTGAATCGGCTCGAAGATTCTAAGAAATCGAATCGACCAAGGCGCAAGTCCGAATCGTTGTAAGTATTAATTTTAGTTGGTTTCGTGTGCAGGTTATACTTTGATGGGAAAATATTAGAGGTCGATCTTTTGCAATATTTAGTAAGGGGTCCGCGAAATCAAATCGTCGCCTTGCGACGGGCCGAGACTTGGGCACGCTAAGGCAAATCGGACGTATAACTCAATGAAGCACGAAGTGCTCGAATGGCTAAGTCAGGAGAGTGGCCGTGCAACAAAGTTATGAAATCGAGCCGCATCGGCTCGGCGAAACGACGAAGGCGTATCGACTCAAGGTGGGAGGATTGACTTCTTTTTACTCCTTCATTCGATAAGTCAAATATATCATTGTATGTTAAGTTAACCTATCGACGCCACGGGCGTGGCCGATCGGAGATAAAAATCGTAGTGTGAGTCGAACACTAAGTTAGAACAATTGAAATGAAACGTGCATCAACATGCACAAGTCGCTATGGGACATTGGATATCGCTAAGGCGAGCGCCTCGGTGTGCAAGCCGTAAGAACATGGGATAACTGTAATCGGCGAGTGCCTTAGTTCACGAACCATACCGTGCCTTTGTTGCACGAGTTAGACGGCTAGAACATTGAAAGACAATAGGCGAGCGCCCTAGCGCGCAAGCCCCGAACATTGAATGCTAAGTTATAGAACATGGGAATATGGTCGAAACATGCCTACGTGCACGGAATAACAAAAGATAGCTTCGTTACGAGAGAATACAGTTACGGTATGAATATGGCAGAACTGTCGGATATGACATGTTGCCTCGAAAGGTGTTCGAGACCTTCGGGTCGTTCGGTTGACGAGCATTGAGTTGAGGCACGATGCCATTGAATCATCGAAATGAAGTATGAAACGAAAGAACATAGAAAGCTAAAATGGAAGAAATGCGAGACGATAAGTCTGAGTCTCGGACTCAAGACTATGTTTGGTTGTTTGAATTTAACTGTTGAATGATAGGGCATTTTATGGTCGATTGGAATGGGCTCGAGATTAATGTGATAATAACTCGTGCATGAGTGTCCCCCAAACGGTTAAATGCCGGAGGTCCCCAGAACCGATTTGGCCGTGGAGGGATGGATAATCTTTGTAGGCGCACATCCTTAAACAAGATGGGAGAAGCCGTAAATAATGGCATGTAGCGGGAACATTTCGGTTGTTTGGAAGGTGACCCAACCCATGAAATGTCGGGCAGCCCAACCAAATAGAGAGAAAAGAAAGGAACTCCTTTAGTCCATTCCGGCACGGATACGCCAACGGCCCTCATATAGTTAAGGAACGATGGATTGAAAGTGTAAGCGCATATGCGTCCCGCATAGAGATCCTGCTTAGAGATGCACAATAACATGGCAGGGAAGGATTACGGCATATTCACCTTGCGTCGGTGCAAGGGCGAGTGCGTCGACTTGGTAAGTCGCGCCACAAATCAAACACGAGATTGCTTGTTTGTTTGCCTATTCAATTCGATAACATGCTGCTATGATAACATGCTTTATGCTTTCAAAGATGCCATAAAATTGACCCTAAGGAGAAACATAGCAATATCATAAGCTAAGTTGCATGATTCAACATAAATATTAAAATATCGGTTTGGAAAGATGATCTTTGCTTCAGTACATGCAAGGACGAACGTACTGATCCCCCACCAGCTTCATGCAGGATGCAGGGAACGGATTGCTCATGGCGAAGCGTTGCTTGAACGTGTTAAGGCTTGGAATGCCGAAGCGCATTGAAGCGTGCTATCGCATTGACGCTCGGACTACGCAGCTGGATTGATGCGGCCGAGGTATAGAAGGCATGATGTATGGAACGGTGAAATCCTTTATGGGCAAGAGAGAACCTGAGTGTTGTAGCCAATCTGGCATATATTGTTAGGCTATCGAAAGCCATTGTAATCTCAGTTTCAGATATCAATAAAGAGAATTGTTTCGTATACTCTGTTTTTCTATCGTTGTTAATATCAAATCAAAAGATAACCATTTGAGAACTTGTCATCTTGCCTTGCACGAGCGCAACTCCAGGCTCATGCGGCATCACGCCCCCTGCGAGGACGATGATTCGGGTGATTTCGGGTCGGGGAGTGACAATAGTCACACACCACGTGTCAATTACTCGATCATATTGATGAAGGATGCTAACATGTCCAAAATTATGATAACAGAGAATCCCAACGACTGCCATATGTCATCTCAGTAGTAGTCCCTATAGTACAGTTCCAACAGATTCTTCTGAAATCTCGGGCGTGCAGTGCTCCTGCACGCTAAAAACCCTTTTGCACATCGTATATATGCTCGCCTACAAATAGAAGAAGTCTTCCTTCATTCAGGATGCTGGACGTCTTTTTGATTGGTAACCCAGATTACCATTCACAGGCATCAGAAAGTCAAAGCAAGTTCGTTTCGTCATCATATCGTCAACGGAGTGAAAGAGCCGCTTGAGTGCTAGATCTCCACAATCACACGTTTTCAAAAAATTTTGTACCTATATCTCCTGTTTAGGAGTCTTATGTACTCTTTTTTTAACATTTGTAATACAAAAGTTCTTTAACTTTTCGTTCATTGCAAACAAACACTAGCACGATTAATTTGACTAAGAATCCTGGTAAGTCATTCATGCACTAAGCATATAGAAATATGTCATCATTTTCTTCGTGATCATCAACAACATGGAGATATTTGCCTAGAATTTATTGACATAAGTCATCAACTAGTAGATATTTTCATAAACCATTAGCCGAGAGCGCTTCAATTTTATTCGTCGCAAGTTAGGTGTTCTTGATATCATCTCGGAAGCATAGTGAATTATGCCCGGTAAATGACTTGATATCAATTCAAATAATTTTTTAAAATCAAAATTATTTTGGGTACAAGCCGAAAGGATCCTTCTGTCATACAGGTGTAAATAACCCGAAGCAACACCGTGTACTAATATTCGAACTACTGCTAGCTGGGATCCGACCCCTACAGCTAACCCAAGATAATAGAGATCTATTAAAATTTGTATAAATTTTATTTTTTATTTTATATACATAATTTACAAAAGCTAACCTGGATACAAAAAAATTGAACTCTGCCCGAGTTCGGCCCGAACCCGGTCCCTGTGTATCAGGAAAACCGAAAACAGGCCCCACTTTTTAAGTTGCCTTCTCTTTATATCAAAACCCTACCTCAACCTGAGGCTAGCTGACCCCATCCTTCTTCTTCCTCCAAAAACACTTTTCAAACCCTAGATCTCCAAACCCTAGCCCTAGATTTTACTTATTATATGGTTTTTACCTCCAAGATCAAGGATTTGTGTCTACTTTGGAATTCTCTTCCAATTTTCAACATTTTTTGACGTATAATCTCTTTCCCTCTTTATTTTTTTTCTATGGCACCTAGGTTGTCTTCCAAGAAAAAGAAAAGAATGGATGAAGCATCAACTTCAAATCCATCTCAAGATCCTTTTGAGTCCCTATTTAGTCCTCCATCTGATGAGGATGATTTCAATAGTTCACTATTTAGAAACCTAGAAGTCTATAATGCATGGTTCGATGATTTCCAAAAGCGAAATATATGTCCGGACAATGTTATTAGTTTTATTATCTTCTCAGAATATATTGCTACTCTTAACGTTCTAAGATTTTATGATCTTGTTCAAATTGTTAATTCTATTTATTCTATTGTTATACGTATGTTTTATTGCAATTTGCAACACTCTTTTGGCACTATATAATCATCCTATGTGGTATCGATATTGAATTTGATGATGACGACATAGGTGAGATACTTCAAATTCCTAATACTGGCAAATCTCTCGTCGATATTACCAAAGTCAATTCCAGTAATGATATGACTCTAGAAACCTTTAAGGATACTATGTACGATCTGTTTCCTAAACAATCCAGGACGCTTGATGTCCAAATATCTAAACCAACACTTTTATGAGTTGTATCGCATCATCTTTTCAGCTATTCTACCTAAGACGGGATCCACTAACGGGATCACGTACTTAGAGATGTCATCTCTTTACCATATTTATTTTGATATTCCTTTTAGTCTTCCAAAGATAATGATTTCAGCTATGGCAAATTATCGTAAAATAATGCGCAACCTACTATATGCTATGTATCTACCGATCATATTTTGTAGGTTTTTTTTTTAGATTCATGTCCCTTGGATGACATACCATCGCACCTCCTTCGAGTCCGTAGGACTCGACCTCATCATGTTGCTCCATATCCAACTGAGGCTAGTGATGAGAATGTCCAACCTGATGTTTATGGACCACCTCCTCCTACTGCTGATGCTTCTCCTCATACTGTTGTTCCTTCTCCTGCTGCTGAGACCCCAGCATCACTTGATGAGATCTGTACTATAATGCAATATTATTTTTGTCTTAAGAATGAGCGTTACACTACTGATCTAAAGCGTCACCATCCGACGGACTTCAGGACAACTCTTCAGGCTCAGGCTCTTGAAAACTTTATTGTGGACATGTAGTAGAGTTTGGCACATACACCTGGTGGCCCTATTCCCTATATCAGTCACCCTCAGTTCTTTGGTTACAGATTTGAGGATCCAGAGGAGCAGTGCTACTTTATACCATGATCTATATATTATGATCCCAACTGATCTGCCGAGACTAGTGATGATACATCTTGAGGGTTGTTAGGCTTTATGGTGTATTTTGGTTTGTTATGTGATGGTTGATGATGCCATTAGTAGTTGGCACTAGTTAGTAGCACTTCTTTTGATTTCTGTTAGACATTCAAGCATTTTGATTATGTAGTGTGTTATGCATTTTCATCATCACTACTATATATTTGAACTCTAGTTTAGTTTAAATATGCTATGCACTTCCTTTTGTATTTATATTATCTTCTATGTGTCTCGGTTATCTTACTCTAATAAGATATTTCACTCTTCTTTGTCATATGCTCACTAATTACGGGGAAGCTCACATTTTGACCAAATGACAAAGGGGGAGAAAAAGTTTCCAATATACCAGACAGAAGAAATAAATATGGTGCCAAAGGTAAAAGGTAAATATTTTTAATTATTTGGTATATCAAACTTGGCACGTTTGTCAACTACAAAAATAGAGGGTATTGTTGGCCCATCAGTCTGGTCATACCTAATTTTGATAATCGACTGACAACTCCAGCTCAAAATACACAAATAATATACAGGTACGGTACTACTGCTGAACGACTACAACCTTCCTACCGCACTCAGTCAGATTCTTCGCCAACAATAATCACATCACTGATCGAGACATGTTTTCCTACTTTGTTATATTTTTTTAATTTATTAAGTCTAGAAAAAATGTACGGTTGATCGGGATTGGCACTTGGCTCAGTTTTAAAAAAGCCTACTACCAAAAATAGCCTACCCATTCATTAAGCTGTCACTTCTGTTTCCCGTTATACGTATTTTTAGGATACGTATACAGATTTCTGATATTTGACAGGTGGCATGTATTTTGACTTGTCTTGCTTGGCTTAGCCTTGTTTTAATTTTGACTTAATTTTGGTTCAATTTGGTTCAACATGGCTTGGCTTGGCTTGGTTTGGTTCATTTTGGTTTGAGATAAGAAGGGGTTGATATATAAGTCAACTCTACTGTCTCTCCTCCATAACTTCTTCATTTATTTCTTTCTTCTTCTCTATAACTCCTTCCCACCTACAAAGAAGTCCTAGGCAAGTGCAACTTGCTTCATGATGGATCTCAAATTTTATTGTTCCATTCTTTTCTCTACTTGATTCTAAGGCTCTTTAGAACTTGACATTTTTGGTTTTGATGGTTGGATTCTTGTAGATCTAAGTTTGTAGCTTTTCTTGTTTTTTTTGTTTTGATCTCTTAAACTTTGTTATTTTTGAAATCTAATTATCCTATATTGTAGAAAATTTGATTCTACCCAATTTAGACCTTTGAAAGTCCCAATTCTGACTTGTTTTGAGCGATTTGTGCCATTTTGAGTTTATGGGTTTCCATGACCATTTGGGAGCTGTCTGGAGAAGATGAGCAGGAGGCACTGCTGGTGCTGGCGCATGCTGGCTGGCGTGCATGCTGGTGCATGCTGGTGCTGGCACATGCTGGCCGGCGTACATCCTGGCGCATGCTGATGCTGGCGCATATTGGTGCTGGCACATGCTGGCCAGCGCATGCTGGCTGGCGCGCATGCTGTCACATGCTGGCTGGTATATGTAGGCTGGCGCATGGTGGCTGGCACATGCTGGCGCATGTTGGTGCATGTTGGAGCATGCTGGCGCATGTGGGCTCATGCTGACCCATCCTGGTCCTGGCGCCTCTTAGCCTAAGCGCACTCTGCTCGCCTTGGCGCCTCTTGGCCCGGGCATACCCTGCTCTCCCTGGCACCTCTTGGCCCAGGCGCACCCTGCTTGTCCTGGCGCCCTTTGGCCCAGCGCCTTTCCAGCCTCGCGCCTTTTGGTCCAACGCCATCTGGTCCCATACCACTTGGTGGCTGGCGCCTTTTGGTCCAGCACCTGTCAATTTCCTGGCGCCACCTAACCAGCACCACTTGTTGGCCTCGATACCTCCTTGCCCTTATTCCCATGCATATTCACCTAGTTCTTGTTGTATATGCTTGTGACCTTACATGTGTCTTGTATTTGGCCTAACTTGCGACGACCCAACTTGATAGCGTGATACTGTTGAACTTGACTTGGACATGAGCTTTGACCTTGACTTGAACATGATAATATGAACCCGTCTTGGTAACTCTTGATAAGTAGCCTGTCAAGGTGCACTCCCGACAAGTACTCTTGACATGACAAGTAACCTGACATGACATGTATAATCTTGAAAGGCTATTGCGACAGCTACCCTGACTTGCTAAGTAACTCTTATCTTGACACCGTGGTTGACTTTCTTGATTGTGCCTATACAAGCTATCTGTCTCATCTTGCATTATGTCTAGGACATGGATTTCGAGTTACCACGGTCAGGAATTCACAGTGAATATGACTAAGTTAATGACTAGATTGATCAAGTAGTTCATATAGAGAGATTTTTCCCAATTACAGGTGATCCCGTTATCCCGGCCACACCTGAGGGACTTGTAGCCTGTCGACTAGTAGGGCACATTTCCAGTCCACTGTAATGTGGGGCACTTCTTGAAAAATATAAGTACTGAAAGTACATAAGTAATCTTGATAACTCTTGTAAATTACCTCGCCTGGATAACCTGGATAGCTGCAGGGCTTGTGACTGCGGGAACATCTCATTGCATCTTGCTAGTAACTAGGCCTGTGATAACCCTAGTTAGCTAATGATAGCAAGTCATAGGACTTGATTGGCCGTGCCTTAATGCTTGCTCATGATTAGCATGGGAATTATATTTCGTTACTTAATACAAGCTATTGTCT
Source organism: Iris pallida (assembly GCA_029216955.1). NCBI lineage: Eukaryota > Viridiplantae > Streptophyta > Magnoliopsida > Asparagales > Iridaceae > Iris > Iris pallida. Next base: position 2,708,494 of record JANAVB010012199.1, on the reverse strand, counting down.
TATTCTAACCCTGTCTTCTTTTCATTTAAGTATGTTCATTTATTTATTCTTCTATTTTATTATTTGCTGGTTTTAGTTCCTTAATAAAGCCTCCCTTGTGGCACTTGCTCTTTCTGGGGTCTGACCGAGCTGGTTTTGTATGGCCAGATTTCAGAGTGATACCCGAGGATCTTCCTGCTTATCAGCCAGATGGTGAATACCAGACGTAATCCTGGCAATAAGTGGGTTTCTATTTTGCTCTCCCACTCTACTGTAAATTATTTTTTTGATGTGTTTAGCCACCGTGCAAGTGTTAGCTCATTTGAAACTCAATTTCTGTTGGCCTAAGGGTTGTAACATGAATGACAAATCCTAGGGTTGATCATGTATGACTTAACTCTCGTTAGCCTTCACATTTTGTATGACTAGCTTCATGATCATCTGAATATATAATATTTGGGATGCCTTACTTTGTATGTCTGATGATCTAACATCTTGTAATATTTACTTTCTTGTTTGAGATTGAGACACTAGATTTGTTCTTGACCATAAGGGACTGATGGATTGTAGTTAAACCCTCATGCATCTAGACAGCCGTGACCGTATTGCGAGGTGTATTGCACTTTAAAGTACGTAGCTGGCTGTGTCTGTCCCCCGCTCTCCAGTATTCTGGTTCTGGGGCATGATACGGTTTAAATGGTAGCCTATGCAGGTCTTGTAAATCAAGATGTGTGAGGGATTTACCGAATAGATGTCTCAATCAGCATTCGCCCTTGATCTCTACTCGTGCTTTCTAATCTACCTGAATCTTGGCCTGATCATGTACTTTATCTTGATCTATCTTAGTCCTTCCTTATTGTTCTTCATGTCATTTTCTTCAGTGGCATTGTTTCTGGCTCTACCGATCAGCCGGATGGAGCACAACAAGTGGACCAGCAGCAACCTGGGGACCAAACCCAGCACTCAGGGGCAGCATCCTGAGTCATACCTTCTGGGAGCAAGAGCCGCTAGTTCAGCCAGCCAAACCTGCAGAGCCTGACAATAGAACCCTGATGGGACTCATCTGGGACTTACTTGTATCACAAGATCATCGGGGTGACGCCCTGCAGCAGACAGTACGAGATGCCATGGGTAGAGTTGGTTATCAAGGGAACAATGCGACTAACAGCTTCAAGCGTCTGAACCCTCCTTTCTTTGATGGCAGTGAAGATACTATTGTCGCTGATGCTTGGCTACAGGATATAGAGGTTATTCTGGAGGCAGCCCAGATTCCAGAGGAAGAGAAGGTGGTCGTTATGCGCCTGTAATTATTGGACTTAGCCTGCAGCTGGTGGGCAATGCAAGCAGTTAGATTGGCGACACCTGTCTTGTGGGTGGTATTTAGTGACAAGTTTCAAATAAAGTACTTTGATGCAGTAGCTCGATATAATCTGCAGATAAGGTTCAGAATCTCAAGCAGATGGGAAGGGCAGTCGATGGATATGCGGCCAAGTTTTTTAGGCTTAGTCGATTTGCCCCCACCATGGTGGCGACCAAATTGGACCGAACGCAGCAATTTCAATAGGGACTCCACCTAGAGATCATTCTAGTAGTAGAGAAGTTTGAGTACCAGACCTTTGATGCTATTTTGAGAGCAGCTAGGAGGCATGAATATACCTCATAGAGGATAGTAGATCGAACTGGAGGACGAAAGATGTCTCACGGACAGTTGTCCCAGTCATTAACACCAGCCCCGGCAGCTAGGACTTTGACCATTGGAGCTCCTAGGAGGGCGAACACAGTTTCGTCGGTTCAGTACTCGACACCGACGTACCCTCAGCAACAGAGGCAGAAGCAGTCTTCCGTAATGGGCTACACACATCGTGGGAAGCCTGGGCACGTGGTTTCAGAGTGTCGTAGGGCACAGGGGTTGTACTTGTCTTGTGGGGCACTGGATCACAAAATTGGTTCCTATCCGTATAAAGCCAGTTCATCTTCATCAACCCTAACCAGTCTATCGGTAAGAGTACCAGCCCCAGTGTAGCAGCAGCATCAGTAGTACCAGCCTCCGAGGCCGTTACCTGCCTCAGGCTCAATAATATGCTCAGGTCCAAGCTCAGATTCAGAGCAGACAGTGAGGTCACCAGCAGAGGGGACCAGCACCAAGAGGACAGGGTCAAGCTATGGCTCTGACCGTGGCAGAAGAATTGGCATCAAGTGAGGTGGTGGCAGGAACCATTCTCGTCAACTCTTTTTCGACTTCAGTATTATTTTATTCGGGTGCATCACATTCATTTATGTCTGTACGATTTGCTACAGGGATAGGACTGGAGCCCGAGTCATTATCAGTAAGGCTCAATATACTTACTGGTAACGATCTTGTGGGAGTAGATATAGTCTTTTCCTCGTGGTGAATCATAGTTAGCAGTAGAGAGTTTTCGCTAGATTGATAGAATTTTTGATAGCCGACTATGATGTGGTCCTAAGAATAGATTGGTTGAAGGATCAATACGCAACAATAGACTGCCATATTGGCAGGATTATTTTTGGCATTCCCGACGAAGAAGAGTTTTCATTTTCCAGAGGCGAAATAGAATCTTCTCTACCAGTCTTGCGGAAGGCGGTAGCAGCAGCAGTTCAGTTTTCCAGAGTAGTAGAAGAATTTCCTGATGTATTTCCCGAAGAGCTCCCGGGCATGCCGCCAGAGAGAGAGATAGAGTTCACCATTGATTTAATTTCAGGGACGGCACTTGTATCAGAGAGAATCTATAGAATGGCACCATCAGAGTTGGAGATCCTATACAAGATGATTGAAGAACTCAGAACCAAGGGATTCATTCGTGCTAGTGGATCACCTTGGGGAGCCCCGATTATAACGCCTCAGTCCCAAAATACTTAGGACTAAGTACGTAGACATGACAGCTGTATACATACGAAGTATACTCCAATATATGGAACCTTCATATATATATACATAAGCTGTAAAATACAGTAATCCATGACACTAATCTCATCCACAAATAAAAGAGAAAGAATGATATAAATTAACTCAAGAATTTGTCACTTATATATGTAGTTTGGCGGAGACAAATCCACTAGCAACTATTTTAAAAGCGAGAAATATACAAGGAAAGGATATATAAAAATGACAAAATGAACCAAGGGCAATCATCTTCGAAGGACTGGAGAAGAACACGGCCCTGGCTAGAACACCTGCAAAAAGTCACAAAGTACGCACCTGGAGAGATAATCAGGTCCTCAGAAGGACGTAACAAGATACAGGAAGAACATACCATATAAATACCGAATATAACTATGCCACAAATAAAGTAAGTGACAAGACATCAATAAGGTAACCTAACCGTACTTAAGTGATCATGCAGTTGAGAAACAATCCTTTCGACGCATGAGCCCTGGCTGTAAATGGGATCGGCATAGTCCCCATATAGGACACCAGGGGCCTACGTCCGTAACTTCCGAAGATCGTCAGAGGGCATCATGTGCAAGAGGCTACGTCCATAACGCTCTGGAAAACGTCAGAGGGCACCTGGAGCCTGCGTCTCCGGAGGAGTGCACAGGTAATCAGGAAAGTGCAAAGAAGCCCATACGTCAAGTATTGTTCTCCCCACCCAATACTCTTATTTAAGTCGCATCCACGGCCATAAACCTCTACTAACTGCTAAGTCTCCTAACATGCCTCTATGAGCAGTTAGACCTAACGCATGCGCACGGGTGATCAGCCAACACGCAAGGACCTCTATATGCTACTCATCTCACATATATCTCAGTGGTACAATTATGTCGAGGTATATATGATACACTACAAACGGTATTCCCTTAACTCTAAGTCCATATGCAATCAAAGGATAATAAATAAAGTAAAGCTAATATCACTGAACAGCAGTAAATCATGAACTGTAATAATGGTACAGCTAAAAAGAACTGGAATAAATGAATAGTGATATGCAATAAATAAAATACAGACTAATTAGAAACAGTAAATTATGGCAAGGTATCTTGCCTGTGGTGTCGCCTGGTGTGGTACGATATTCTGTAAAGTTCCAATTGCCTAACCGCCATATCCGATGGGGAAGAGTCCGAATTCATGAGAAAATAGGAAAGGATGATTAGTCACGATCGAGACTTTCTAATCTAAGAGAGAATTTGAAAGGTCATTTCTTATTATCAAAATATATTTTTACCTAGAAAACTATTTAGAAACTAATTTATTTTTAAAACTAAATTTTATTTGTACAAATATGGTTTAGGAAAAAAATACTTTTAAAGAAAACTCAAACAAAGTTGTTTTGCGCTAACTCTAAGTTTGTCACATAAAATTAATGGAGAGAAGAAAAAACTATATTCTATTAGTAAAAGTAATTTAGAATAGTTTTAATAATCTGAAATTTCTTAGGGTTTTTAAAACCATATTTTGAAATATAGGCAAATCAGATATAATATTTTGTTAAAATATACATTTAGGAATCGTAGCATATACTTCAAAATATTTTTGTGCTACAAATGACACCACTAATATTGATAAAGTCCTTTGTACGAAAATTATCTATACAATTATGCTAATATAGTAAATAGTTTAATAATGCCCCAAAAACCAAGTAATAGTAATAATATTAATAATAATAATATTAATAATAATATTAATAATAATATAACTGAAAAGAGAGTAAATCAGTATAAAGAAGAACCAGTATAAGAAACCAGAGAATGGGTTTACATCAGAGGGGGGAAAAGTGAGGGTTTTACCGGATAGGATCGGCGGTGGGTGTTCGCGGACACCGGACGGCGGTCCCGGGGCGGGCGAAGTCAATGTTCGCGGACGCTCGACGGTGCACCGCAGGTGGGCGGCTGGCACTGATCCCCAGATCTGGAGAAGCAGAGGGGCCGACACACTTTTGCAGCTTGGCACAGCCGGCGGGGATGCGGTGTGGATCCACGGGCGACTGGTGGCTCGCGGGTCGGAGCACGGCCGACGGGGAAGCACTCATCGACGACCGATGTGGGGCCGTACGACGTTCGCTGGTGGCAACGGACCCAGTGCGGTTGTGCGAAGGACTTGGTCGAGGTGAGGGTTTATTATTTTCTTTCCTCTTCTTTTTGGTGGTCGTGGATTTTGTGTCACGACCCGCACCCTAGAGTAAGGGCACGAGAACGTAACAACGCCCAGCCTACGCCGTAGTGTCGGCGGTAGAACGCTGTCCTAGGTCAATCATCTAATAATATAAAGGTACATGTACAGTATATACACTCCGAATGGAGGTGACATAGCAATATACAGTCTCAATCACATCTAAAGCAGAATGAAAGATAGGAAGATGGATAGATAAATACTGGAATGAAGGAAAAACCACATAAATACAACCAGAGAGTCTAAGTGTCTACTGACATAACAAATCAGAACATCCAGCTCAAATAAGACTCTAGTACTGAAAAGAAAGAGTATATACAATCTAGATCTCAAAGACAGAAAATAGAAAACCTAGACTAGGGAGCCTCAGTCTCTAAACTAGTGGATCAGGCTGGAAATCTGGGTCACACATGGCATCCACAGCTGCCCCATAGTAGGTATCTATGCAGGCCTCCTCCTCATCCTCTGTAAAATTTTCAACAGGTCCAGTCAGGACGGGAGCGAGCACAAAACATCTCACGCAGTTCATAACGAGTTAGGAAATATAAAGCATGCAATAGAGTAAAGTACATGAAACGCTGAAAGAAGAAGATATATAAAAAATAGTAGAGATTTGATAACAGGAAATATCTAAATATGATAAGTAAGACTGTAAGGAACATGTGATTTTAGAGCACAATATGGTTATATAAACGGGTTAGGTTATACAATAAAATGGGACATCCTTTGTACGTGGGTGTACAATGGACATATACAATTTCTTATACAATACGATTGATCACATAACCATTTTCTACTCCCCCTCCCCAATCAATACACAAGGATCCAATTCAGTTACGTTACCTTATACAATGACTTGTACAATGACTTGTACAATGGCTTGTACAATGGCTTGTACAATGGCTTGTACAATGGCTCAATGTGATACTGAGAGTATTTGTACAATGAGTGTACAATGATAAGGGTATTCAATAAATATAACATGTAAGTGAAACGCACATCACAATATGTACTTAGTGAATACAAGGAGATAATATCTCAGAAGAAGATCCATATAGTACCAATCCGTGATAATGAATCGTGTCAGCATCAAGTACAGTAATCTAGAGCAAGAATGTAAATCCATACAAGTATGAAACGGTCAAAGAATGTACTCGCCTGATATCCTGAGTGTCTGAAGAGAATATACTGTCCGAGGAGTGGTGTCTGTCTCCTATAGAACAGTACAAGTCACTAAGAGTCCAAAAAATAATAAAGTGAAATCCTACTATGTATTCTACATGATTCTAGGTCCATCTAGGCCAAAGTCAACTCTTGGTCAACTCTGGTCAACCCTAGAAGTCAAACTAGGTCAACCAAGTCAAACCTAAGTCAAACAAGTCTCACTAAGTCTAACCAGCCTATTCTAGTAAACACACACCACATCTAGGCTATACCAGCCAAACACAAGCACATATCAAGGCACATACTATTCATGCTTATTCAACTATTATATATGTATATAAAAAGAGAGGAAGGAACTAACATGTAAGCTATGTGTGTGTGTGAACATGGATGTGTACATGAAAAGGAAAATTCAGCACTAGGCCCTATATCTATATTAGATACCTATAAGATACACAAATTATATTATATATATATATACATACGCTCATTACATTATACATACATATATTATATTACATACATACACATATTCATATATAACATGTACCTACATATATATATAGAGAGAATGGCAGTAAAGGGTGTGCAGAGGGAAACATATTTTGGGCGGCGATGGCCGGAGTCGGGTGGCCAATGCTGGTCGGGGGTCTGCGGGTGATGGTGTCAAATTTTCGACGGGGCTGGATGTGATGATGGTATTGGCTGAACAGAGGGGGTCGTGGAAAGGAGAGTGATGCGGTTACGTGGCGGTGGAGATAGGTGTTGATGGCACGAGTGGTATTGAACTGGTGGTGGTGTCGGGGTGCAGGGAGGGAAGAGCAGTGGTTGGCAGAAATATTGGTCGGAGTCGACGATGGCCAAGGAGAAGGTTCGGCCAGGATGGTTGGTATCGGGGAGTTATCAGGAAGAGCGGGAAGGATAGGGGTAGCCTGATGGTGGTCGGAATGGTGTGTCGGGGCATGTCTGACACGGAGAGGAACTCTATTTGTACAAATAAAAATATAGTAAATGGAAAAGGATCACAGACACGATGCACAATTTATGGTTGGAGAAATATATGTGACAAAAGGCAATAGGGGCTCTCTTTATATAGGAGGTGAGGACCCCTGGTTGGATATGGACTAGGATTATTTAAATCTCGATTAGATAATTCTATCGTTTAATTCAAACCGATTCAATCAGATCCAAGTCAAATTTTGATAAAACCTTCATTCAAATTAAGATCTATTTAAAATAAAATCTTTAAAATCTTCTCAAATTTTAATCACCATAATTAAATTTTAACCAGACGATATTTTTAAATACATTTTTGAATAATAAAATTTTAATATTAATTAATTTCAAAAATAACATTATATATATGAATTTAAATTTATGCACCTCATATGCAATAAGTATTTGCATAAAACATAGTTTTCAAAATTATTATTTATATAACCTTTCATGATATAAAATAAAGTTTTGGAAATTCCAATGTGATGCATTTTTACAACTTTAAGCAATTGAAAATATTTATTATTTAAAAAACCATGCTTCTAAAATAAAATATTTTTACAAAAATATGTACCTCGCACATGTTCGCACTCGACGAGCCGTACGAAAATGAGAATTCATATGCGACATTCAATACGACAAATTCATACGCGACGTATACATACGAAGTACAAAATCAGTACCAATTTATTTATATAAAAATATCATAGTAGAAATTTAAGGGGGTTTTACACCGATGCTTTTTGTGAAGAAGAAAGATGGTACATCAAGATTATGTTTTGATTATCGTACCTTGAATTCTGTAACAATTAAGAACAGATATCTTCTACAAAGGGTAGATGACTTGTTCGATCAACTCAATAGGGCAGCAGTATTCTCGAAGATTGACTTGCGATCAGGGTACCAACAGATCAGAGTCAGAGAGCAAGACATCCCCAAGACAGCATTTAGATCTAGATATGGACATTTGGAGTTTCTCGTTATGCCATTCGGAGCGACCAATGTGCCAGCAGTTTCTATGGATCTCATGAATCACATATTCATGCCCTATTTGGATCAGTTCGTGATAGTGTTCATAGACGATATCTTAATCTATAGCAGGAATGAAGCAGAGCATGAGCAGCATCTCCGAATAGTTCTTCAGATTATCAGAGAGCACTAGTTGTATGCGAAGTTTAGTAAGTACGAATTTTGGTTTGATCATATTTCGTACTTAGGTCACATCATCACCAGAGGTGGAGTGAAAATGGACCCCCAGAAGATAGTGGCTATAGAGACATGGCCAGTACCTAGCACCGACGCAGAAGTTCGCAGTTTTCTAGGATTAGCAGGCTATTACCGACGATTTGTGTCAGACTTTGCTCGAATTTCAGCCCCATTGACGCAGTTGACCCGCAAGGATGTACAGTTTGCTTGGACAGCAGAGTATCAGAATTCATTCGAGAAGTTGAAGCAGGGATTGATGACGGCACCCATTCTCATACTTCCAGATAGAACTGGAGGATTTTTAGTTTATTGTATTGCTTCAGGCAGAGGATTGGGATGCGTCTTGATGCAGCATGGCAAGGTAGTAGCTTATGCATCACGTAAGCTTCATGATCATGAGAGAAATTATTCAACCCATGACTTGGAGTTAGTAGCGGTGGTTTTCGCCCTTAAGCTTTGAAGGCATTACTTGTATGGAGATCAAGTAGAGATTTTCATCGACCATAAAAGACTTAAGTATGTGTTTACTTAGAAGGATCTTAATATGTGTCAGAGAAGATGACTAGAGCTATTGGTGGATTATGACATCAACCTGCAATATCATCCTGGGAAGGCCAACGTTGTTGCAGATGCATTGAATAGAAGAGCATGAGCTTATTTCCTGACAGTACGGCCAGAGTTATTAGCAGATCTTCAGAAGATGGATATAGAAGTAGTTCTTTCTACCAATATGGCCTTGATGATCAGTATGCAAGTTCAATCCAGTATAGTTGAGAGGATCAAGATAGCACAATCAACGGATTCTCAGCTTCACAGCTTAGGGCAGAATGTGAAGCAGGACGAAGAGCAGAGTTATGTATTCACGAAGATGGCACGCTCCGACATGGATGGCATATTTGTGTACCCAGTGGTGACATCAGGCAGGAGATCATAACAGAGGCTCACAATTCACAGTATTCAATTCATCCCGGTGGCACGAAGATGTATCGTGATATTCGCCAAAATTTCTGGTGGAATGGCATGAAGAGGGAGATAGTCTGGTTTATCTCTCGTTGTTTAGTTTGTCAACAAGTTAAATCTGAACATCAGAGACCAGCTGGACTTCTTCAACCTTTACCAATTCCAGAATGGAAGTAGGAGCATATTACCATAGATTTTGTAACTGGATTACCTAAATCTCCAGCTGGGAGAGATGCTATCTGGGTTATAGTTGAACGACTCACGAAAGTAGCTCACTTTCTCCCTTTCAGAATTGGCCAATCAACGGATCAGCTTGCAGAGATGTATCTTAAACAGATAGTCAGATTGTATAGAGTGCCAGCCAGTATCGTATCGGACAGAGATTTAGGATTTACGTCGTACTTTTGGCGGAGTCTTCAGGAGAGTTTGGGAACTCATCTCAAGTTTATTTCAGCTTATCATCCGCAGACAGATGGGCCGTCCACTACCAAAATATAGTAAATTGGCGACGGAGGTTTAGCGATGGATTATGTCCGTCGCTAATAGCGACGGACAACCAACTAAATATCGACAATTTACCGTCGAATAGCATCCAATAATTTTTTTAATTTTAAGGGCGAAACTCGGTTGCCAATCCGTCGCTAAATCGTCGAAAATATAGCGACGAAAAAAACGGCGTCGCTAGGTCGTCGTACATTTGTCAAAATTTGGCAAAAAAATGTTAAAAAATTGAATATATTCGGCGCTAAATACCCAGCCAAGTGGCGACGGATAGTCCGCCAGCCAACTAAGGGGGGTATAGCGATGGCTTCTCGATGGATATATTCGGCGCTAAATACCCAGCCCTAACTTAAAATGAACCGACGGAGGAAAACTTTTCATTCTCCCCAAAATTTTATCTCACCTCTCTCTCTCTCTCTCTCTCTCTCTCTCTCTCTCTCTTTCTCTCTCTCTTGCGTGCAGGTCTCTCTCTCACTCAGGTACCTCTCTCTCTCTCTCTCGGGGTAGGGGTCGGCGGTGATGGGGTCGGCAGTGGTGGGGGTCGATGGTGGTGGGGCTGGGGGTCATAGGGGGGAGGGGATAGGGGAGTGGAGGGGGGCCGGGGGTGTGGGTCTGCGGGTGGGGTCAGCGGTGGTGGAAGTAGATGTCGCAGGGAGGGTAAGGGAGCGAAGGGGTCCGAGGGTGTGGGTCTGCGGGTGGGGTCGGCGGTGGTGGGGGTGGAGGGCGCACAGGGGGGTAGGGGAGCGGAGGGGGCCGGGGGTGTGGGTCTGCAGGGTGGGGGTCGGCGGTGGTGGGGGTGGGGGTCGCGGGAGGGTAGGAGAGCGGAGGGGGCCGGGGGTGTGGGTCTGCGGGTGGGGATTGGCGGTGGTGGGGGTGGGGGTCGCTGGGGGGTAGGGCAGCGGAGGGGGGCCATGGGTGGGGGTCTACGGGTGTGGGTCGACGGTAGGGGTGTAGGGCATCGGAGGGGGACGGGGGTCTTGCTGGTCGGAGGGGAGGAAGGGGTAGGGGTGATGGAGGGTAGCAATCACCCGAATAAAACTCGTATTATACGCGAATTTTTCCGTATCTTTCATAAACGTATAATACTTGCGTACTTTTGACCGATCTAAATCAGTACATAAATTTTAAGCATGTGAAATTTTAAACGTGTTCCATATAAATTATTAAAAATCTTGGCACAATAAACGTGCTGGGAACCTGTTTAATCGAACTATTTCTATGAGTATCGGTATCGGTATCGGACTATTTCTATGAGTATCGGTATCGGACTATTTCTACGAGTATCGGTATCGGACTATTTCTACGAGTATCGGTATCGGACTATTTCTATGAGTATCTGTATCAGAAATGTACTATTTCTATGAGTATCGGTATCGGATCGGTATCTAACTATTTCTATAAGTAAAAGTATCGAATCGGTATCGGACTATTTCTATGACTATCGGTATCGGATCGGTGTCGAACTATTTCTATGAGTATCAGTATCAGATTATTTCTATGAGTATCGGTATCAGACTATTTCTATGAGTATCGGTATCGGTATCGGACTATTTCTATGAGTATCGGTATCGGTATCAGACTATTTCTATGAGTATCGATATCAGTATCGAACTAATTCTGTTTAGTTTATCTTACGATACAAATTTTCATATCCAATCTGCGATGGATCGTTACTTCGTTGATTGTACATAGATGTACAAATGACAACACGAGAGCAGAATAGGTCTGAGTGACGATTTTCAGGCAAGCGTGGAAGTGTTTCTTAAGTATGCCATGAGAAGAGCTCAGTACATGGACGGTAACAAAATCAAGTTTCCATGTAGCAATTGTCGTAATAGACGTTACGAAGATATGGTGACTGTGAGAGATCATTTGACCCGTAAGGGTTTCGTACGTGATTATGGCCTGTGGTCATCGCAAGGTGAAGTTGTGAATGCTGCTACTTATGCTTTTGATGATAATGCTGCAACGGATTTTGTCATCGAAGACGATGGATGTTTGTTGATTATGGAGACCGACAGAACCTTGCACAAGATATAGTGTACGATGCGGCAGGGACTAATTTTGATCCGGAGGATCCTAATCCTGAGGCAAAGGAGTTCTGTGATATGATTCAGGATGCAGATACTCCTCTATATCTTGGTTGTGAGACTCATTCTGTACTATCAGTGACGATGCGATTGTTGAACATAAAGTCTGATTTTAACTTGCCACAAGCTTGCTATGATCGAATTACACAACTAATCAATGAGGTGTTACCGAAGGAATCAAAAGAGTTCCCAAAAACATTCTACAAGTCAAAGATGATGGTCCGACAACTGGGACTGGGGTACGAGAAGATAGGTTGTTGTCGCAACGGATGCATGTTGTACTACAAGGAGAACGAGGACATAGAAAGTTGCAGCTTCTGTAATACGGATCATTACAAGCTAGTACAGGGAAAAGGAAAGTCATATAGAAAATGATGTCCTTATAAGTATATGCATTACTTGTCGATCATGAAGCGCTTGCGGAGGATGTATATGTCTCTGAATACAGCAGAACACATGACATGGCATAACGAAGAATGCACAAAGGACGATAGAGAATTGTCACATCCTTCGGATGGAGAGGCATGGACATATTTTAATTTGTGTCATGCAGATTTTGCTGTAGAGCCTAGAAATGTACGTATGGCGCTATGTTCTGATGGCTTCGCCCCTTTCGGGCAGTCGGGATCTCAATACGCCTGCTGGCCGGTCATTCTTACCCCTTACAACCTGCCACCATGGATGTGTATGAAGACTCCTTATATGTTTTTGACAGCTATCATACCGGGTCCCAAAAATTCGATGAAGAAAATTGATATATATTTACAGCTGTTGGTGGATAAGCTGAAATAGCTATTTGAGATCGGCATCACGACCTATAATATTTTTAGGAAATAGAACTTTCAGATGAGAGCTTCATCAATGTGGACAATCAATGATTTTCCAGCATACGGTATGCTGTCGGGATGGAGTACTCACGACACCATGTCTTGTCTGATATGCATGGAAAATAGTAAGACATTCTGCCTTAAGAATGGAGGAAAAACTTCTTTCTTTGACTGTCACCGTCAATTTCTGCCCGCGGGTCATCCTTGGAGAAAGAACAAGGATGCATTCAGAGCTGGAAACTAAGAATTTTCTTATCCGCCTGCCAGATTGTCGGAATACGATATTTGGTAAGATGTAAAAGATTTGCCTACCGTAATTGAAGATCCATCGAACAATCATGTTGAGAGGTTTGGACAAAGCCATAACTGGATCAAACAGAGTATCTTCTGGGACTTGCCTTATTGGAAAGATAATCTTATAAGGCATAATCTTGATGTCATGCATATCGAAAAGAATGTGTTCAATAATGTCTTCAATACCATCATAGATATTAAAGAAAAGACGAAGGACAATCCAAAAGCAAGACAAGACAATGTCGAGATATGCAAGCGTCCTTATCTAAACTTGATACAAAGGGGAGCTGGTGGACAATTAACTAAGCTGATAGAACAATACACATTGAGCAAGGAAGATAGATTAATACTCTGCAAGTAGATATCTACTTTAAGATTTCCCGACGGCTATGTGTCGAATTTGTCTAGATACGTTGATCTCAATGAACGCAAGCTAACGGGAATGAAGAGTCACGACTGCCACGTATTTATGGAAAGATTACTACCTATTGTTTTGAGAGAGCTGTTGCCTTCTGTTGTATGGGTTCCGTTGGCCGAGCTATCTACATTCTTCTGGGATATTTGTTCAACTATGTTGATGGTGCAACATATGGTTGAACTTGAGGAGAAGTTTGTCTTAACAATTTGTAAGTTAGAGAAAATATTTCCATCGGGCTTCTTCGACAGCATGGAACATCTACCGATTCATCTAGCATACGAAGCCCATGTCGGTGTATCTGTTTATTATCGATGGATGTACCCATTTGAAAGGTAAATAAAAATTGATATAATTTAAGTTGAATTTAAGTAGATTTTATAATTTATTGTTAATTCTCAAGATAATTTGTCTCTCTATGTACCTACACCATCTAAAGAAGAAAGTTGGCAACAAAGCTCATATAGAGGCTTCGATATGTGAAGCATATCTTATCGAGGAGGTATCAAACTTCTGCTCCATTTATTTCGATACTCATGTCCAGACAAATCAAAATAGACCTCAAAGGAATGACGAGGACATTGAGGATGGAGGTATATTCATTGTAAGGGGCAAGCCTATTAGGGCTAGTAAGAAACGGTGGTTGACTGACGATGAGTATGATGCCGCTCACCGATATGTCTTATTAAATTGTGACATACAAAAAGTGAGAGATTTGGAGAAGTAAGTGACTACACTTACACTCGTTATAATCTCTAATTTGGTAAAATAAGTGACTACACTTATTTTTATTATCTCTAACAGTGTATTTAGAGATGAAGTCAAAATGAGGACACCCGATATTACCGATGAGGGACTTCAAAGAGAGGTTGATTGTACATTTTTGTCCTGGTTTCGCAAATACGTAAGTAACTGAGATAATATGTTATACGGCTACCATTAAAATATATGCATCTTAAACATTTAAATTATCAATATTTCTTTACAGGTTTTATTGCCTGAAACAACACTCACAAATGAGAGTATTCGTTATTTGGCATTGGGACTGAAGAAGCATGCAAATACTTGGCCAGGCTATGTCGTTAATGGCTTCAAGTTTAAGAAAACTCAGAATGCTATAAATGTCGAATTTCTCAATGACGGCTTCAGTACCAAGAATTCTAGTGTTTGCATAAGAGGCACCATCTATGACAACGAGCCGAACTTTGACTATTATGGAGTGCTTCAGGATATTGTAGATTTACAATATACTACCCCATATGATATGCATATTGTGATGTTCAAATATGAGTGGTTTGATACGACACCAAATATCGGTTGGAGAATCGATAAACAATTTGAATTCGTCGATATAAATCATCACAGGAGGTATAGAGGGTCCGACACGTTCAAGTCAGGCTGTTCAAGTCTACTATACAAGCTACCCAAGGCGTCGTAAAGATCTATTTGACTGGTGGGTAGTATGCAAGATTAAATCTAAAAACATATTCAACGTTAGAGACTCAGCATACCAAGAGGACCAGATCGAAAAGCCCTAATACTTGGGACAACAGTCGGATACCATGGATGTTGAAGATATTATTGAGGAAAATAGAGGGGAGGAAGAGGTTGATACATAAGACTTGGCTATTAACCAGGGAAGAAAGAGGCGTCTTATCCGAAGTATTGAGGCTGAAGAAGAAGAAGAAGAAGAAGAAGAAGAAGAAGAAGAACTTGATGAGGATACAGATGAAGTCGACGATAAGGATGAGGATGAGGATGAGGATGAAGATGAGGCCGAGGACGAGAACGAAGACGATAACGATGATTAGATTAAATATCAGTATATATTAAAAAAATACTTCCAATTACGTGAATTTAGTTTGACCTCATAAAAGCACTTACGACTAACTTAGTGAATTCAGTTTAAGCTTCTGCATTCTTTTTTCAGTTCATACTTTTGTCGTTCGATCATCTACTTATTGTTTACTTTCTTTTTGCAGATAGCACTCCTAGTTCTTTTTGTCGCGGCAGCACTCGTCGCCCGGCTGGTGGTATTTATATTTTAGTTTAGTTTCATATTTATTTATACTTCTATATTGTTAATTATGTTTATGTGTTCTATTTAAAGGTCATGGTGGCTAGCACTCGTCGTAGTGGTGGTGTTGGTCGTGGTACTAGTGGTGCTGGTCATGGTGCTGGTGGTGGTGCTGGTGCTGGTGGTCCTGGTCATGGGCATGGTCATGGTGGTTGTACTGGTGGTAATGGTCGTGGTCGCCTTCAGCATTCTCAGGATATGACCCCATCTAGCGATGCCGACCCGGAGAGTACCCAGGCACAAACGTATCCCGCCGTCGATCTACCACGGGACTATCGTCACCTTCGTCGAGGCCTGCGTCTCCATTCGCTGACAGATCCACCAGTTACTACACAGCGGGCCCCCGAGTACACCCGGACTCAGTTACATCCGGTTACTGGTGTGTACATGTGTAGAGCCGCAGATCTTTCGATGCCACCAGAGAGACCGATGGACAAGTTCGATGAGAGCTATGGCCCGCGGGTGAATCGTAAGTAAATTTAAGTTAATTTATTAAATTTTTTCATTTATTCAAGTTAATAATCAAGTCGTTGCTTCTTTGTATATTTTTTCTGTGGGATGCTGCCAGGCTTCTAGGGCAGATTATCCGGGCTAACTACCATGGCCCTTACCTCAATTTTTCTGAGGTACCCCTAGACTTGCAGTACATATGGCTCAACGAGATGAGGGTATATATATATCTTGTGGTTATTTATTAATTACTCTTTAATTAACCTTTTTCTTAATTACGTGATAATTGAATTTATATGTCAGAGGACGTTCTGGTGGCCCCCCATCGCGAGGAGTCGATCCGCAGGACCTACAGAAGTGCCACTGGGAAGAAGGTACGGGACGCGGTGTATGACCTTCAAACGGCACATTCGAAGAAGGAGTGGATCCGACAGGAGTATTATGAGGAGATCTTGGAGAAGATGTATACTCCTGCATACAAGCAGAAATCGGAGAAAGCGAAGGCGAATCGACGGACCGCGGGTCTGCATACGGGGGGATCAAGGCCCCACGCAGCGACGCGTGCAGATTTGGTGAGATACCACAAATTCATTCCACTATCTAATTCGGTACTATTAATATACGGAGTTAATTAAATTCTACGAATATTTCATATAAAGTCCCAACAGGCGGTAAAGGAAGAAAAAAGGCAGAATCGGTCATCATGCACGATGTATTCCAGTATACGCACAAGAGACAGAAGGACGGGAGCTTCGTCGACGAGAGGGCCAAGGAGACGGATGTAAGTACTTACGTTTATGAAATTTATGTTAGAATTATAAGTATTCAGACTATAACTTAGGTAAACCTAGGATTCTGACTATAAGTTAGGTAAACTTAGGAAAACATAGGATTTAGATTATAACTTAGGAAAACTTATAGTATAAACACATTTATTTGATAGGCTGCGCATCATGAGGCCCTTATACGGGTTCAGCCATCTGCTGTCGAGGATGTCAGCAAAACGACGCCCGCCCAGGCGTCCTCTTCTATGGTTGCTCGCTACGACGACATGTTCGTAGATTCCGTCGGCTGCTTTAGGAAAGGGCTCCTCTACGGATACGTCTCCCTGGCATCGTTGTAGGCGTCGATTCCGAGATTTCCACCGCCTCCGCCTCCGCCTCCTCCCGCGACCCTGGCAGGCTATTATGTGAGGACACAGGTTACGAATCTGACCGAGGCAGTATCGTCCTTGCGGGAGCATATAACCACGTACTATCTGCGTCCTTCTAATGCTCCCGGTTCTTCTGTTCCCGGTCCGTCTGCTCCCAGTTCATCTGCTCTCGGTCCGTCTACTGCTGGTCCCGGTCCTTCTTCCATCAGGCATCTTTTTTTTAATCCTGCTGCCCCTCTGGTACCGTCTCCTGCTGTGATGACACTCCTTGACATGATGTAGCCAGAGCAGCTACGCCAACTTCCAGACCATGTCTTTGATACCCTGCCGGCATACATGGTGGAGGAGTATTATCGTCGGCCGCAGCAGGGAGTACCACCAGCAGGTGATACAACTCCTCCTTCTCATTGATGTATTGTATTTGAATGGTTTGAAATGTTTTTAAATATTAAATATTTATGAATTTCGTATATTATCACTTGGATACTAGTTTTTGATGAATGTTTTGATGAATGTTTGGATATTGCTAAATAATGGTGGTAAGTTTTGGATAATGGTGGTAAGTTTTAGATAATGGTTTGAAATGATAGATATTTGTATATTGGTGTGTGTTGTATGTTGGTTTGTGTAATATATTTGTGATGGATATCTGTATATTGGTGTGTGATGTTTATTGGTTTATTGTTTTGTGTGATGTGTGATGCATATTGTGATGTTTCGAAGTTTCGGATGTTGTGTGAACAGGGAATGCTCTGTTTTATGTAAAAAAGTTCAAAAAAATTCTAGTTAGTGATGGACTAGCGACTACAAAAGCGACGGAAAGCGATGGCAAAGCGACAGAATATCCGTCGCTAACTGGAGAATTTTCAGTTAGCGACAGATGGCGAATACCAAGCGACGGATTATCTGTCGACAAGGTTCTAGAAATATGAAAGATTTCCAGAACCGAAGCAACGGATACCCTACCGCTAATCCGTTGCAAATCTGTCGACCATTAGCGACCATTCGCAACGGATTAGCGATGGATTTTGCATATCAAAAACTCTCTGATATACGTTTACCGACACATTATCGATGTATTTCTGACGGACATGTCCGTCGGTAAAGTAGCAGTACCACTAACTTCCTAATACTTGATTTAAAGAAAAACCGTCGGCCAGTCGTCGCTAATTGTACGAATCTTGCTGACGGTAATCCGTCGCTAAGTCGTCAAATGGAGACAACTTAGCGACGGATATTTTTTGCGACGGGTTATTTCCCAACGGAATTTTTTGACCAAAATCCGTCGACGGCCCGTCGCTAAATCCAATTACCGACGGATTAGCGATGGATATGGCCGTCGCTAAACCGTTAGATTTTGGCAGTGGTCGGAGCGTACGATTCAAACTCTTGAGGATATGTTACGATCTTATACACTTGACTTCGATGGTTCGTAAGAAAATCACCTACATCTAGTAGAGTTCTCCTACAACAACAGTTTTTAGGCCAGTATCCAGATGGCACCATTTGAGGCATTGTATGGCAGGAAGTGCAGATCACCTTTAGCCTAGGATGATATAGGCAAGAGGCAGATACTTGGTCCAGAGATGGTTATTCGGACTATCGAGGTGGTCAGACAAGTTAGAGATCATCTTCGAGTTGCACAAGATCGTCAGCGCCATTGGGCCGATTCTCATCGGCGCCCTCTTGAGTTTTCTATCGACGACCACGTATTCCTTAGGAACTCATCGTCCCATGGCGTCATTCGATTTGGCGTACGGGGAAAGCTTAGTCCTAGGTATATAGGGCCGTTTGATATTCTCGAGCGAGTAGGTGATGTGTCCTATCGTCTCGCTCTTTCGTCGTTATTACGTGAGGTACATGACGTATTCCATGTATCCCAATTGCGATGGTATATCCCGAATTCGAGCCATATACTTGATCATTCAAAATTGGTTGTTGGTACCAACCTTTCGTATGAGGAAAGGCCTGTATCCATATTGGACCGAAGGGAGAAGATACTCAAGAATAAGACTATTAGTTTGGTCCGTATTGCTTGGGGTCATTACTCTTTGGGTGAGTCAACTTGGGAACGTGAGGATGATATCCGATAGTGATATCCACACCTGTTCGACTCATAAGTTGTAATGTCTTCCTTATTCCTTATGCTTTTACTTCCTTGCTTGCATGAATGATTGTTTAATTGGCTACTAGTCATAGATTGCCAGTATTAGTAACTTGCCTCGACATCTCTAGCCTCTTGATTAAATTCCGAGGACAGAATTCTTTTAAGATGGGTAGAGTTGTCACTTATGTTTTCCGTTATACGTATTTTTCAAGATACGTATACGGATTTCTGATATTTGACAGATGGCCTATATTTTGATTTGTCTTGCTTGGCTTAGCTATGGTTTAATCTTGACTTTATTTTGGTTCAACTTGGTTCAACATGGCTTGGCTTGGTTTGGTTCATTTTGGTTTGAGATGAGAAGGGGTTGATATATAAGTCAACTCCACTCTCTTTCCTCCATAACTTACTTATTTCTTTCTTCTTCTCCATAACTCCTTCCTACCTACAAAAAATCCTAGGCAAGTGCAACTTGCTTCATGATGGATCTTAAATTTTATTATTCTATTCTCTTCTCTATTTGATTCTAAGGCTCTTTAGAACTTGACATTTTTGGTTTTGATGGTTGGATTCTTGTATATCTAAGTTTGTAGCTTTTCTCAGGTTTTCTTAGTTTTAATCTCTTAAACTTTGTTATTTCTTAAATCTAATTATCCTATTTTGTAGGAAATTTGATTCTACCTAATTTAGACCCGTGAAAGTCCCGATTCTGACTTGTTTTAAGTGATTTATGCCATTTTGAGTTCATGGGTTTCTATGAACATTTGGGAGCTGTTTGGAGAAGATGAGCAGGAGGCATGCTGGTGCTGGCACATTCTGGCTGGCGCGTATGCCGGCGCATGCTGTCTGGCATGCATGTTGGCGCATGCTGGCTGGCGTATGCTGGCTGTCGTGCATGCCGGCTGGCGTGCATTCTGGCTGGCGCATGCTGGCTGGTGCATGCTGGCACATGTTGGCTGGCACATGTTGGTGCATGTTGGAGCATGATGGCGCATGCTGACCCATCCTGGTCGTAGTGCCTCTTGGCCCAGGCAAACTCTGCTCGCCCTGGCGCCTCTTAGCCCAGGCGCACCCTGCTCGCACTGGTGCCTCTTGCCCCAGCAGCACCCTGCTCGCCCTGGCGCCTCTTGGCCCAGGCGTACCTGCTCACCCTGGCGCCCTTTGGCCCAGCGCCTTTCCGGCCTGGCACCTTTTGGTCCAACGCCATCTGGTCCCGCGCCCCTTGGGGGCTGGCGCCTTATGGTCCAGCACCTATCACTTTTCTGGCGCCACCTGACCAGCGCCACTTGTTGGCCTCGATACCCCCTTGCCCTTATCCCCATGCATGTTCTCCTAGTTCTTGTTATATATGCTTGTGACCTTACATGTGTCTTATATTTGGCCTAACTTATGACAACCCAACTTGATAGCGTGATACTATTGAACTTGACTTGGACATGAGCTTTGACCTTGACTTGAACATGATAATATGAACCCGTCTTGATAACTCTTGATAAGTGGCCCGTCGAGGCGCACTCCAGACAAGTACTCTTGACATGACAAGTAACCTGATATGACATGTATAATCTTGAAAGGCTATTGCGACAGCTACCCTGACTTTCTAAGTAACTTTTGTCTTGACACCGTGGTTGACTTTCTTGATTGTGCCTGTACAAGCTACATGTCTCGTCTTGCATCATGTCTAGGACATGGATTCCTGGTTACTACAGTCAGGAATTCATAGTGAATCTGACTAAGTTAATGACTAGATTGATCAAGTAGTTCATATGGAGATATTTTTTCCAGTTACAGGCGATCCCGTTATCCTGGTCACACCTAAGGGACTTGTAGCCTGCCGACGAGTATGGTACATTTCCAGCCCATTGTCATGTGGGGCACTTCTTGAAAACATAAATACTGAAAGTACACCAGTAATCTTGATAACTCTTGTAACTCTTGTGAATCACCTCGCCTGGATAACCTGGATAGCTATAGGGCTTGTGACTGCCTGAACATCTCATTGCATCATGCTAGTAACTAGTTCTGTGATAACCCTAGTTAGCTAATGATAGCAAGCCGTAGGACTTGATTGGCCGTGCCTGAATGCTTGCTCATGATTAGCATGGAAATTATATTTCGTCTCTTAATGCAATCTATTATTTTATTCTAACCCTGTCCTCTTGTCATTTAAGCATGTTCATTTATTTATTCTTTTATTTTATTATCTGCTGGTTTTAGTTCCTTAATGAAGCCTCCCGTGTAGCACTTGCTCTTTCTGGGGTCTGGCCCAGCTGGTTTTGTATGGCCAGATTTCGGAGTGATACCGAGGATCTTCCTGCTTATCAGCCAGATGGTGAACACCAGACATAATCCTGGCAACGAGTAGGTTTCTATTTTGCTCTCCCACTCTACTATAAATTATTCTTTTGAGGCATTTAGCCACCGAGCAAGTGTTAGCTCATGTTGAAACTCAATTTCTGTTTGCCTAAGGGCTGTAACATGATTGACAAATCCTAGGGTTGATCATGTATGACTTAACTCTCGCTAGTCTTCACATTTTGTATGACTAGCTTCATGATCATCTGAATATATAATGTTTGGGATGCCTTACTTTATATGTCTGATGATCTAACATCTTGTAACATTTACTTGCTTGCTTGAGATTGAGACACTAGATTTGTTCTTGACCATAAGGGACTGATGGATTGTAGTTAAACCCTCATGCATCTAGATAGTCGTGACCGTATTGCGAGGTGGGTTGCACTTCAAAGTACGTAGCTGGTTGTGTCTGTCCTCCGCTCTCCAGTATTCTGGTTCTAGGGCGTGACATAAACCCAATCCACTTACAAAATAGCCCAAAAACCCACATAAATTGAAAGCCTATTCTTCATGACTCATTCATGTAATAAGACAACCGAACTCGGACCGAGTTCTGCCCGAACTCTGATCGAACTCGCCCCTCCCCCTCTGACTTAGTTCCCGAGGAAATAGGTCACACTGAAAAGCAGGCTACAAACGTTCGAATTTTTTAACATTAGTCTATCGAAATCTGTTCAAGTTCTGTCCAAAAAATACTATAAATATAGGAGAGTTTTTCATTTCTAGTCACTCACTCCATTCTCTCATTTTCGTTCATTCAAGTGTTCCATAAAAGCTTTCCACTTTCAAATCTAAGCTTTACAGCTCGTAGCCAAGCTAGTGCAAGTTCCGGTTCAATCTAGAAGTTTGGTCTAGTTGTACAAATGGCTTAAAAACATCTCAATTTTTATCCAGTTCTAGAAGTTGGCAAGTCCTTTGGATTAAAGGCTTACAAGTGCTCTTCGGATAAAAAGCACGTGTTATAAGGAGCTGCAAGCGCTTCGGATTCAAAGTTTGTGTTTCACGAGATAGTGGATTCAACATCGAGTTAGAGTACACGAGACTGGACTATTCCTCTCAAAGAGAAACCAGTATAAATCTTGGTATTTGTGTTTGCTTCTCTAAACTTATTTAAATTATGCATTTATATTTACAGCCTACTTTATTTCAATTTGATTTTAGACGTATTAATTTTAAGTGATGATTTTTTTTTGCTACACATAAGCACTCTATTCACCCCTAGAGGTGCTCAACATTCGTACAGGTCATTGCCTTCAGTTGTCAATTAATTGAAGAAAGCGATTTGTAGAGAAGGAATTTGAATCTCTAGAGGAAGAACTGTTTTGCTTTCGTAGAACAAAGAAAATAGTGTTGTACCAGTTGGAGTATGTACTGTAGTATGATATGCCCAAAGATATTCACAAAGTTTTTTATTCCAGTCACGTTTGTTAGATCAAACGAACTTCTTGAGTAACTTAGTAATAGTTTTGTTGAAAGCTTCCGCTAACCCATTAGCTATAGGATTATAAGATGTAGGAGCCACATTCTGGATTCGATTTTTCTCACAAAACTGATAGAATTCATTGCTCACAAATTATGGGCTATTATCATAGACAATCCTCTGAGGTAATCCAAAATGGTAAATAATGTAATGTTTAATAAAACTGGTCAAATTAGGAGTCTTTACTTCCACTAGCAGGATAGCTTCTGCCCATATAGAGATGTAATCGATTATCGCTAGGATGAATAGATGCCCTCTAGAAGAAGGGGGACTGATAGGTCCAATGACGTTCATTCCCCAAACTTCGAAAGGCTAAAATGTCGTCGTTGGATGAAAGAACCCGAAGGTTGATGTATGAAGTCGCCATGAATTCGACATGCCTTACATTTTCTTGCATAGTCTATGGCATCAGTCACCATACTGGGCCAATAATAGCTGAAATGACTTAGCCGATCCTGTAACTTCGGACCAAATTGATGGTCACCACAAGTACCGTCATAAGCTTCGCAAAGGGCTTGTTTAGCTTCTCCTTCAGATAAACATCGTAGAAGAAGCCCATCATATGACCTGCAATACCACATTTTCATTGATGTATCATAAAAGAAGCGAAGAGAACATCTCTTTATCGAAATAGCCTCTTTTTGATTGTCGAGAAGAATTCCATAAACAGCAAATCTATAAATAGGAATCTTTAATCCTTAGGATCAACATTCGACGTTGTTGAATTGTCACCCCCAGTTTTCAAATTAGGGGTATTTTCATCATTTTTAAGTTTTAAAATAATTTAGGAATTTTATTTGATTTTATATGATTTTTAGGAATTTATTTGAGTCGGTTTGAATTTTATCCAATTCGGACTCAAATTGGAGACCCGGGTAGCCTGGACACTAGTGGGACCCACAAACTAGCTGTGTTTGGCCCACACACTATCATAATTAGGCTAGAAATCTTTAACCCTATTTTCATGACTTAATTAGTCATTTTAGAGACTTAATTAGTCGTTTAGAATCAAACCGAACCAACCCGAATTCAATTAGACCAAAATTAAGTCTATTGGGTTGGGGCTTATTGGATCCAACCCAAGACCCAATAAGCCCCATGGCCGGCCACATAAACCCCCCCCCCCCCCAACCCTTTGTCTTCTCCATTAAGCAAACCTTCTCTCTCTCTCTCTCAAATTCAATTTTCTCTCTCTCAAGCTTCTTTCTTCCTCAAGGACAAGCCTAGGTATGTCATTTAATCCCCAATTATTACTCTTTTCTATTCATGTCTTTCACATTAAATGTAGAGAATTGGATTCTCTACATTTTGCCCTCTATTTATAGGTTTTTTCCTAGAGATTAGGTTAGAGTTAATTAGGGGTTTTTATATGTTTAATGGTATATGTATGTATATATATGTATATATGAATGTAAATATATATGTATATATATGTTTAAATGTATTTGTGTGTGTGTGTGTGTAGAGAGGGTGAAGTGTGAGGATGAGAGAATGGTGGTGGTGGTGTTGTGTCATGGAGAGTTGTGGTGAGAGTGTGTGTGTTTGTGTGTGTGGTTGTGTGTGTGTATATATATATATGGATATAAGGATGTGTGTGTGTGTGTTTATATATATATATATATATATATATATATATATATATATATATATATATATATATATATATATATATATATATATATTATATATATATATATATATATATATATATATAATTATATATATATATATATTTTATATATATATATATATATATATATATATATATATATATATATATATATATATATATATATATATAAAATATATATATATATATATATATATATATATATATATATATATATATATATATATATATATATATATATATATGTGTGTGTATATATATATGTATATGGAGAGGTGTGTATGTATATAGATATATAGATATGTGTGTGTGTTTATATATATATAGTGGGATGGATAGATATATAGATAAATAGATATGTGTATATAAAAAAAAATATATATATATATAGATATATATAGAGAGAGGTGAGTGAAGGAGAGTGAAAGAAGATGAAGAAGAAGTAGCAGTGGCAGTAGCAGTAGATGAAGGAGAAGAAGAAGAATGGGAGGGCAGCAGCAGCTGCAGTAGAAGGCAGCAGCAGCTGCAGTAGAGTAGCAGCAGCAGCTGCAGCAAAATGCAGCAGTGGCAGCAGCAGGAGCTGCCATTGGCAGCTCCTTTCCCCCCTCCTTTGAACCCCCATTGCTCCCCCTTTGAAACCCCAATTACCCCATTGACCCCCCCTATTTTACATAGGAATATAGGTAAATATATATATATAGATAGATATATATATTGTATATATATATAGATAGATGGATAGGAAGAAATTAGAAAGAAGAAGTTTAGGAATTAGAAAGAAGAAGAAAAGGAAATTGAAAGAAAGATAGAGGAAGGAATAGGAAGAAAATGAGAAGGGATTAGGAGAAGTTAGGAATTTGAAGAAGAATAGGAAGGAGGAGTAAGAAGAAGAATTAGAGCTAGAAGAATAAGAGGAAGAAGTTAAGAAGAAGAAGAATTAGAATTGAGAGTCAAAGAAGAGGTTGGAGCGAGAGCTAAAAGGAGGATTTTTAGTAGAAGTCGAGTTAGAGGGCGAATTTGAGTCCGGAGTATCGGATCGCGATGAAACTTGACGTAGGCCTAGGTTATGTGAATTAGATTTTGCGGGTAAGCTCCCGAGTGGAAATCGGGGTCGTAGGGCGCCGGTATCGTGCCGTATCAGCGCGTATCTTGAAATATTCAAGATATCTGCAACGGGCCGTAAGGTGGACTAGACGTCCACTTTATCTAGGTATTTTGGTAGATAACGAACCTATAGGATAGTACCATACTACCCTAGGAAGATCGGGTCAAAATATCAAGCGTAGGTAGGCTATCTAGATAATCGTCGAAGGTAGAATTTTACCCTTTTTAAGGGTAAAATAGAAAATTGGCCCATGGCCAAGATTTGAGTTTCCAAGTCTAAGATGGACTTGGATATGGGTTGTATAGGTTGGTAATGAGTAGAATTAGCTGTCTAAACCTAGTCTTGACCCCGGTTGACCACGGTTGACTTTTTAGACCAAAAGTTAACTATGGGTCAACACTTTACCCAATTTAGTTCCAAATTCCATTTAACTTGGACAGTTGACCAAAAGTCAACTATTAGTCACCAGTGACCTAGAGTTGACCTAGAGTTGACCAGAGTTGACACGTTGACCAAAAGTCAACGGTAAGCCAGTTTTCGACCTAGTTGATTCGGATTGACTTCTAATGTTCTTACATGACCAAGATTGACCCGACTAGACATGTCTTGACCTAGAATGACTAAATAGGATTTAATTTGATTTAACTTTACTTCCTAAACATAGTATTGATACGTCTTGTTCTCTATAGGTCCTCGAGACACTGTAGTTGATCCAGTCGACGTATATTATCATCTTACAAGCGAGTACATTCTCTGATACTTATTTCCAATTTATGATGACTATTATGATTCATGTACTTAGTCTTGATAGGCTTATTCCCGACACATGGTTCTCACGGATTGGTATTCTTGGATCCCGACGAGAGATGTTTTCTCCTTCTTAGGTTGGGATGTATTGTGCAAGCTCCCTTGTAGCTCTTGCTCAATATATGGTCACTGATTCTAGAGAAGGCTAGCTACCTTCTCATTAGAATCCCGTGCAGTGACGTGTCCTATTTGGATCCATTCTACCAGTTGGGGTAGGGGGAGTAGTAGCGTAGGCCTGTGATCAGATCCATCCCGCATTCCCGAACAGTGTGAGTCATATACCGTACTTATGACTTGCCAGGTCGATTCTTGACAGGTACCCAAGCCGATCACAAGCTGAAACTATTACTCACACACATTGGATATATAGCTTACCTTGATTTGTGTACATGCCATGATCTCGTTCTATTTTTTTGTTCTAGCTCTAGCTTTACAGCTTACCATGCCATGATACATACATGTACACTCTATGATTCATTGTATATGCTCTATTTACAGTCTTATAGCTTTTATTCTATCTTGAGATCTGTTATGTACTCGTTCCATCCTGACTGGACTGTTGATAAAATATTACAGATGCCGACGAGGGAGATTGCAGTACCTACTACGGTCCGGACGACGTAGTGGGCCTAGACTTGGTCCCGTAGGGCGTAGCTCTGCCTGACGAGACTATACCACTTGTTTAGTTAGAGTAGGTCTTTGTACTGGACTTGGTTTCCAGTTACTTTTGAGACTGTATTATGTTTGGACTGTATTAGAGACTGGACTTGTATATTATTTGTATCTGGACTTGACAGGCTATATTTTATCGTCTTGTTGTCTTATCTTTCAGTCTTTACTTATCATCTTAGAGTTGTGATTGAGTACTTATATATATTCATTGCTTGTCCTCCGTTCGGAGTTGACTATATTCTCGACAGGTTTTGTTATATATATAAACTGTTGTCAGACTAGAAAATCCACAGCATTCCACGCCATTTTTTCGGTAAGGGCTGGGCGTTGTCGCGTCACGTGCCCTTTTAGCGGGTGCGGGTCGTGACACGTTTTAGTGGTGGCCCACGCAGGTCCTGAAGTCACAATTAGTTCGATGTTGTAGCGGCACTCGTCTTAGAGTGTTGACTACGAGCCTGTGTTACACATAGGAAGTAGTAGGATAAGAGTGCTCAATCATAGTAGGATCTTTCCTTGCTTATCTTGCTTACCGTCTTTGATATTGATTTACTGCATTCTAGCTGTCCTCCTTTGATATTGCCTTCATGTGCCATATTAATATCTTTTTTTCAATTTGTCTCCAGGATAGTGATGACTCATTCTCCTGGCGAGGAGCACGGGGAGACGGAGAGGTCTGCCACCTCTGGCGGATAGGCTCCGGTCACTTCCCCGGCTGATAGGACTTCTGTTGGGGCTCTCGGAGGTACTCTTCCAGCTACCTCGATGACCGTCCCTGGGGCCATTGCGGGTGCTCTTCCCATAGTGCTAGGGGCTACAGCGGGAGCTGCCGGGGGCGTTCTTCCTCCTCAACAGGGGACTCCTCCGGTGATGATGGGAGCTATTCCTCCATTGCCTTCTCTGCCCACAGACATGGGGCAGATGCTAGCGTTCTTTCACCAGGTGCTGGAGTCCCAGCGGGTCCAGCACGAGGCTCAGTTGAGGCAGACAGAGGCCATGCGCCAGGGCATGGAGGATGCACACAGGTTGGCTATGGCGGCAGTGGAGCGTGGGGCTCCACAGAGGGAGGTTCAGCAGCAGCAGCAGCAGCAGCAGCAGCCGAAGATCGGGGATATCCAAGCTTTCAAGAAGCTTGGTCCGAGGGATTTCAAGGGGACAGAGGGCATTATTTATGCTGATGACTGGGCTGTGTCTCTTTTACGGTGCCGCTGGGCATCAGATGCGGGAGTGTCCCAAGAACCCCCGTGTTAATGGAGCTGCTCAGAGGGCACCCGTTCAGAGGGCACCAGCTAGTGTGCCGGTAGTTCAGCGGCGAGGTCCGCTTCCGACTCAGCAGCAACAGTTTGTTCAGCACCGCCAGCTGAGGGGTGGTCAGGGTAGAGCCTTTGCTCTTGCAGTCGAGGAGATGGAGCCTATTGCGGTTGTTGTCGCAGGTTCTATTCTGCTCGATTCTTTTCCAGCTTTGGCCTTATTTGATTCTGGTACTACGCACAGTTTTGTGTCTGTTTCTTTTGCTCTTAGGCATAATATTATTGCTGAATATCTGGGTAGGACTTGCAAGATTATGACTGGGAATGGCATAATCCTAGTTAATAATGTTTGCAAGGGGCGAAGAGTTTCTTTAAAAGGCCGGGAGCTGAGTGCGTGTCTGCTCGTAATGCCACTTCCGAGTTACGATGTGGTACTCGGTATGGATTGGTTGAGCACGCACCACGCTAGCATCGATTGCATATATTTAGGCTGCCGGGAGAGCCAGAGTATGAGTTCACCAGGGGTGCAGTGGAGTAGGGAGATGGATTCTATAGAGCGTTGTTGGCGGGGCCAGTGTTGCCACATCCACTCAATGCTGAGTTCTTGGATGTCTTTCCCGGGGAGCTGCCCGGGATGCCGCCAGATCGTGATGTTGAGTTTTCTATAGATCTAGTGCCGGGTGCTGAGCCTATCTCCCAGTACGTCTATAGAATCAACAACAGTGAGTTAGCAGAGCTGAAGAGGCAGGTCGACGAGCTGGAGGACAAGGGCTTTATTCGATCTAGTTCTTCACCTTGGGGCGTGCCAGTTCTTTTCGTCCCCAAGAAGGATGGTACGGTACGTCTGTGTATTGATTACAGGGCGCTCAACAACCTTACCATCAAGAACAAGTATCCTTTGCCGAGGATTGATGACTTGTTCGACCAGTTGAGCGGTACGAGGGTGTTCTCGAAGATCGACTTGCGTACCGGGTACCATCAACTGAAGGTGAAGCAGGATGACATTCCGAAGACTGCCTTTCGGACCCGCTATGGCCAGTATGAGTATACCGTCATGCCGTTTGGGTTGACCAACGCCCCGACGGTATTCATGAACTTGATGAACAAGGTATTTCACCAGTACCTTGACAAGTTCGTGATGGTCTTCATTGATGATATTCTCATCTATTCGAAGACACCAGAGGAGCACGAGGAGCACCTGAGGATTGTGTTGGACACTCTCAGGAGGGAGCAGCTGTATGGGAAGCTGTCCAAGTACGAGTTCTTCTTGGATCGCGTGGAGTTCCTAGGCCATGTTGTCTCTGGCGAGAGGATTTCAGTAGATCCGAAGAAGATTTCTGCAGTGGAGTCCTGGTCTACGTCGAGCTCAGTAGCTGAGGTTCGGAGTTTTCTGGGTCTGGCAGGTTACTACCGGAGGTTTGTGCAGGACTTTTCTAGGATTGCCCAGCCGATGACCCGCCTTACCAAGAAGGACGAGAAGTTTGTTTGGTCCGATGAGTGCCAGGCCGCCTTCGAGGAGCTGAAGGCGAGGTTGACTATAGCTCCTATCTTGACGCTGCCATCTGGATCTGGTGGTTATACGATCTACAGTGATGCTTTAGGATGGGGTTTGGGTTGTGTGCTTCAGCAGCACGGGAAGGTAATTGCCTATGCATCTAGGCAGTTCCGTCCTCATGAGAGGAATTACCCTATCCATGATCTGGAGCTGGCAACGATCATCTTTGCTTTGAAGCTGTGGAAACACTATCTGTACGGAGAGCGTGTGGAGATCTATACTGACCACAAGAGATTGAAGTACGTGTTTACCCAGAAGGAGCTGAATATGAGGCAGAGGCGATGGTTAGAGCTGATAAAGAATTTTGATATATCCTTGCAGTACCATCCGGGGAAGGCTAACGTGGTCGCGGATGCTTTGAGCAGGTATCCCGTGGCCATGTGTTTGACGATGGATCGTCACCTTCTGGCAGATCTGGAGACCTTGGGCATAGAGGTGATAGTTTCTGGGTTCGAGGCACAGATGTGGGGTCTGCAGGTGCAGTCGGAGCTGATGGAGAGAGTCAGGGCAGCTCAGTTTGAGGACGAGGCTCTGAGGGTCATTAGGGAGCAGGTCGAGAGGGGACTGTTAGATGAGTTCTCTATAGCAGGGGATGGGTCGTTGAGGCATGGTACCAGATTGTGCATGCCGAGCGGAGGACTTCGGGAGGAGGTTCTTCAGGAGGCGCACCGTTCTCAGTACTCTATGTATCCCGGAGCCAACAAGATGTATAGAGACTTGAGACAGCATATTTGGTGGTATGGCATGAAACGAGAGGTGGCTCAGTTCGTTTCTAGATGTTTAGTGTGCCAGCAGATAAAGGCCGGGAGGCAGAGATCCGGTGGATTGCTCCAGCCACTACCTATTCCTGAGTGGAAGTGGGAGCATATCACTATGGACTTTATATCTGGGCTTCCGCGCTCTCCGGGAGGGAAGGATACGATTTGGGTCATTGTTGATCGATTGACCAAATCGGTCCACTTTTTGCCTTTCAAAGTGGGTTTGTCGACGGAGAGGTTGGCCGAGATGTACATGCGACAGATAGTCCGATTACACGGGGTGCCAGTGAGTATAGTCTCGGATCGGGACAGCCGATTAATTTCCCACTTCTGGCGGAGTTTGCAGCTTAGCTTGGGCACATCGCTCAAGTTCAGTACAACATATCACCCCCAGACAGACGGGCAGTCGGAGAGGACGATTCAGACCCTCGAGGATATGCTGCGCACCTGTGTCTTGGACTTCGAGGGATCTTGGGAGGACCACCTTCACTTGCTAGAGTTTTCTTACAACAACAGCTACCAAGCCAGTATAGAGATGTCTCCTTTCGAGGCTCTATACGGACGGAGGTGCCGTACTCCCTTGTCTTGGGATGATATCGGTGAGAGGGTTTTGCTTGGCCCTGAGATGGTGGTGGATGCTGCAGAGAAGGTCAGGGTTATCAGAGATAGACTTCGGGTGGCGTAGGATAGGCAGCGGCATTGGGCCGATAGCCACCGGAGGCCATTGGAGTTTGAGGTATAGTTTAGATTTTTCTAGTATTTGAGTCTGATGGTGATTGTTTTAGATCAAGCTCTAAGTCTTGTGTTTTGTTCTAGGTTGATGATCTTGTCTTTCTGCGGATTTCTCTGACGCGTGGCACGATTCATTTTGGTGGCGGCGGGAAGCTTAGTCCACGATACATCGGACCATTCCGTATCCTGGGCAGGGTCGGTGCAGTGGCTTACCGACTGGAGTTACCGCCCGCACTAGAGGGTGTGCACAGTGTGTTCCACGTATCGCAGCTGAGACGGTACGTGGAAGATCCCAGTCACGTCTTAGACCAGTCCGAGATCGAGGTGGGACCGACACTCAGCTATCCAGAGAAGCCGGTCGAGATCTTGGACCGAAGAGAGAAGGTGCTCCGGAACCAGGTCATTCCCTTGGTTCGCGTGGCATGGAGACACCACTCTCTAGGTAGGTCTACCTGGGAGAGGGAGGACGACATACGGGAGCGATTCCCGTATGATCTCTTCGAGCCTTGAGGTAAAATTCTTTCTTTTTCTTTCCTTGTTCAATTCATGATTGCTGTGTTAGTTCTCATTCAATTTTGAGGACGAAATTTTTTTTTAAGAAGGGTAGATTTGTCACCCCCAGTTTTCAAATTAGGGGTATTTTCGTCATTTTCAAGTTTTAAAATATTTTAGGAATTTTATTTGATTTTATATGATTTTTAGGAATTTATTTGAGTCGGTTTGAATTTTATCCAATTCGGACTCAAATTGGAGACCCGGATAGCCTGGACACTAGTGGGACCCACAAACTAGCTAGCCCACACACTATCATAATTAGGCTAGAAATCTTTAACCCTATTGTCATGACTTAATTAGTCATTTTAGAGACTTAATTAGTCGTTTAGAATCAAACCGAACCAACCCGAATTCAATTAGACCAAAATTAAGTCTATTGGGTTGGGGCTTATTGGATCCAACCCAAGACCCAATAAGCCCCATGGCCGGCCACATAACCCCCCCCCCCCCCCCCCCCCCCCCCCCCCTTTGTCTTCTCCATTAAGCAAACCTTCTCTCTCTCTCTCTCAAATTCAATTTTCTCTCTCTCAAGCTTCTTTCTTCCTCAAGGACAAGCCTAGGTATGTCATTTAATCCCCAATTATTACTCTTTTCTATTCATGTCTTTCACATTAAATGTAGAGAATTGGATTCTCTACATTTTGCCCTCTATTTATAGGTTTTTCCCTAGAGATTAGGTTAGAGTTAATTAGGGGTTTTTATATGTTTAATGGTATATGTATATATATATATATATATATATATATATATATATATATATATATATAAAAATATATATATATATATATATATATATATATATATATATATGAATGTAAATATATATGTTTTTTTTTTTTAAATATATATGTATATATATGTTTAAATGTATTTGTGTGTGTGTGTGTGTAGAGAAGGTGAAGTGTGAGGATGAGAGAATGGTGGTGGTGGTGTTGTGTCATGGAGAGTTGTGGTGAGAGTGAGTGTGTTTGTGTGTGTGGTGGTGTGTGTATATATATATATATATATATATATATATATATATATATATATATATATATATATATATATGTATATGGAGAGGTGTGTATGTATATAGATATATAGATATGTGTGTATGTTATATATATATATATAGTGGGATGGATAGATATATAGATAAATAGATATGTATATATATATATATATATATATATATATATATATATATAGATAAAAAATATATATATATATATATATATATATATATAGAGAGAGAGAGAGAGAGAGGTGAGTGAAGGTGTCACGCCCCAGAACCAGAATACTGGAGAGCGGGGGCAGACATAGCCAGCTACGTATAACGGAATGGGATCCACACCGCTATACGGTCACGGCTGTCTAGATATGTGAGGGTTTCACTATAATCCATCAGTCTCTTAAGGTCATAAAATAGCCTATTGTCTCAATCTCAACCAACTAATAATAATCACAAGATATCAGATCTCCAAACATACAATTGTAAGGCGTCCCAAACATTACATATCCAGATGATCATGAAGCTAGTCGTTACAAAATGTGAGGACTAGCAAGAGTTCAGTCATACATGATCAACCCCCGGGACTTGTCAATCATGTTACAGCCCGTAGACAGACAATAAGTAAGTACAATCGAGCTAACACTTGCTCGTCGGCTAAACGCCTCAAAAGAATAATTTACAATATTACAGTGGGAGAACAAAAGAAACCCACTCGATGCCCTGGTTACGCCTGGTGACCACCATCGGGCTGGAAAGCAGGGAGATCCTTTGGTGCTGCTCCGGTATCTGGCCATACAAAACCAGCTGGGTCAGACCCCATAAAGAGCAAGTGCCACAAAGGAGGCTTCACTTAATAACTAAAGCCAGCAAATTAGCACAATAATATAATTACATAATAAGAGACAGTAATTTAAGAAAAAGCATGGTAGGTAATTATAAAAGACAATCTTGCATAGAATCACTAAAAGGCAGGACATATGGAAAAGCATGCCAGGATGATATACGATGAGATAACCATGGGACTATTCAGATAGCTAGGTTACATCCCGTAAACCAAACAAGGACCGAGGTTGTAACCCTTCGTCTGAACGAAACTTGGTTTCTCTTACTATTTATCGGCAAGATAAATATAAAAAAATCAGGTCAAGTGACAATCTGGAGTGACAATCATTATAGTGACAATCTGGAGTGACAATCATTATAGTGACAATCTGGAGTGACAATCATTCAATCATTCGGGTACAATCTTGCAATCAATCAATTCTAGACATTACCATACTGGACTAGACTCCATCCAATCAATCACGGCCAATCATAACCTACGGCTTTCTACATTAACTAACTAGGGTTATCACAATCCTAGCTACTAGCAAGATGCAATGAGATGCTCCAAGTAGTCACAGGCCCTGCAGCTATCCAGGTTATCCAGGCAATCATTATAGTGACAATCTAGAGAGTACAATGCATTAGAGTGACAATAGAGTTCAATCATTTAAGTGACAATCAAGAGTGCCCCACATAACAGTGGGCTGGAAATGTGCCCTACTCGTCGGCAGGCTACAAGTCCAAACATTTGCGGCCGGGATAACGGGATCGCCTGTAACTGGAGAACATCTCTTCATGTCTAATAAATTATACTAGTCATTAACCTTAGTCCATTTCAGTAGGTACTCCTGACCGTGGTACTCAGGAGTCCCCTCCTAGACATGATGCAAGACAGGACTGGATTATTTGTACAAGCACAATCGCCTACGGTGTCAGGAATTAATTAAACAGATCATGTCATGTCAGGTAGCCGTCGCAATAGCTATTCAAGATATATCAGGTCAGGTTATCATGCCAAGTGTACTTTGTCAGGAGTGCGCCACGGCGGGCCACTATCATGTCATGTCAGGCTATTATGTCAGGAGTGCACCACTACGGGTCACTATCAGGTCATGCTCAATTATCAATTCCAAACATATTAAGTAAATTCATGATTATCAAGTTCAGGACAAAAGGCGTAAGGATATAAAATGGACGTTAAATATCTAATAAAATATCAATATACAGGGCTATAGAAGATCAAGGGTAATCAGGCTACGCTCAAGCCAGGCTACGCTTAGGCTAGCGTACGCTCAAGACTGCGTACCAAAGGATCCATACACTTCCAATGGGAAGCGTACGCAAGGGTCAGCGTACACAAGGGCACGCTCAAGCTACAGGTCAGCGTACGCTCAAGCTAGCGTACGAAAGGGCCAGCGTACGCCTTCCTCGCTTAAGCTAGCGTACCAAGGCACGCGTACGCTCAAGCTAGCGTACGCTGAAGACACGCTGCCAACAGGCAGCGTATCAAGGTGAGCGTACGCTCACTAAGGAGCAGCGTACGAAGGCTAGCGTACGCTCACTAGATGGCAGCGTACGAAGGCTAGCGTACACTCACTAGAAGGTAGCGTACGAAGGCTAGCGTACGCTCACTAGAAGGCAGCGTACGAAGGCTAGCGTACGCTCACTAGAAGGCAGCGTACGAAGGCTAGTGTACGCTCACTAAAGAGCAGCGTACGACTCAGCGGCGTAAGCTAAAAAGCAAGCTCACTGTTCACTGTCTTCTCCAAATGGCAAGAACAGCAAGAACTCTAAGGTTAAATTTAAGCTTCAATTGTCCAGATCTTGGTCAAAATAAGTCCGAATCCAACTTTCCAAAGGTCAAAATTGGGTAGAATGAAATTCTATACAGCATGGAACCATAAAAACTTGAAAACAAGGAAGCTTGATAGATCAAAATCACCAAAAATCCAAAAATAGCAAAACTCTAGATCTACAAGAATCAAAGTCTCAAAATGGAAAATGACAAGTTCTAATATGGATTAGAATCATGAGAAGAAGCTAATGGAACCGTAAAAATGAGTTCTCTTGTGGAAGCAAGTTGCACTTGCCTATGGTTGGGGAGTTGTGGAGAGGAAGGAAGAAAAAGAAGAAGAAATAAATGAGAGTTATGGAGGAGAGAGAAGGTTGGTGGGGAAATAAATATCATGGGTGGAGGTAGGTAGGGGGTTCACCTTGGTCCATGATGGACCAAGCAACCAGCCGGCCAAACCAAGTCAACCCAAACCGAGAGTAAACCAAGCCCAAATAAACCAATGAACCATTAAAACCAATTAAACTATCAATGCCAATAAAACCATGCCAATGCAAAATAAACCAAGATAACTAACCATGAATAAATAAAATATGGGTCCAAAACACGTATACGTACACTAAATACGTATCACGAATTTGGGACATTACAGAAGGAGAGTGAAAGAAGATGAAGAAGAAGTAGCAGTGGCAGTAGCAGTAGATGAAGGAGAAGAAGAAGAATGGGAGGACAGCAGCAGCTGCAGTAGAGGGCAGCAGCAGCTGCAGTAGAGGGCAGCAGCAGCTGCAGTATAGGGCAGCAGCAGCTGCAGTATAGTAGCAGCAGCAGCTGCAGCAAAATGCAGCAGTGGCAGCAGCAGGAGCTGCCATTGGCAGCTCCTTTCCCCCCTCCTTTGAACCCCCATTGCTCCCCCTTTGAAACCCCAATTACCCCATTGACCCCCCCCCCCATTTTATATAGGAATATAGGTATATATATATATATATATATATATATATATATATATATATATATATATATATATATATATATATATTTTATATAGGTAAATATATATATATATATATATATATATATATTTATATAGATAGATATATATTGTATATATATATAGATAGATGGATAGGAAGAAATTAGAAAGAAGAAGTTTAGGAATTAGAAAGAAGAAGAAAAGGAAATTGAAAGAAAGATAGAGGAAGGAATAGGAAGAAAATGAGAAGGGATTAGGAGAAGTTAGGAATTTGAAGAAGAATAGGAAGGAGGAGTAAGAAGAAGAATTAGAGCTAGAAGAATAAGAGGAAGAAGTTAAGAAGAAGAAGAATTAGAATTGAGAGTCAAAAAGAGGTTGGAGCGAGAGCTAAAAGGAGGATTTTAGTATAAGTCGAGTTAGAGGGCGAATTTGAGCCCGGAGTTGTAGTGCCCCGTCCCGCTCAGTCAATCGGAGGAACAGGAACGCCGACGGCGTTCGGCATTAGCCTTGCAACGGCGACTCGAAGACATCTCGGTCAAGGCGATCGCTCGCTCAGGTGGGGTAGTTTCGGTGAACTTGCCTCATCTTTGCCTTCACATAATAATACGCATGTTTTCAACTTGCACAAGTAGGCTTAATAATAAAAGAGATGAATCCACATAGCTAAAGGGAATAATCCCGACGGGTCGAAGTGAGTTAGAACATGGAAAAAGGTCCAACGGTCGGCATAGAGTTGGTGCACGGCGTGCTTTGAAAATGACACTCGGTCCTTCGTCCCGTGGCTTGGAAGAAGGAATGTTGGTCTTCGGTGCAAAAGCTAAGAGTTAGCCTAAGTCATAGGCGTCGCCCACATAAACGCTTGGTAAAGCGTGCACGGTCCCATTAAGCAAGGCTTGGCATAGCCTTTGCTCGTCCCTCGGGTTAAGTCGTAGGCTTGAGTAAGTTAGGCAAAGTTATGCCGGTCGACCTAAGTCGTTCCAAGTGCTGTCCCGCCCATTCTGCGGTTGTCAAGTTAAGTAGTCCTGCGATCTCAAGGCCCGTCGACTTGGGCAGGAGTATCACGTAGAGCACGATTGGCTTAAGGCACGATGCACGGGCTTAGTGTCTAAGGCAAGGACTATGATTCAAGGTGAGTTTTAAGAATGGGATATCAAATAGGCATTTATGAGTTGAACCAAATGATAGGGTCTCAAGGAAAGAATGCTCGCGACCGTGGGTCGTCGAGGGGTCTCAAGGAAAGGAATGCTCGCGACCGTGGGTCGTCGAGGGGTCTCAAGGATAGAAGTCTTGGTTTTAGTAAAGGAATGACTGTGTGAGACGTCAGTTTGCATCGAGTCTTGCATGGTCATTTGACAACTTGTCGACAAGGGCGATGAACCCTCGAGCGGTAACCCCTGGGCCATGGGGGCCGACTCGGCCTAGGAGGGAACAGGGTATAGTCGTGCGTAAGGTTTTGGCACAGGTTAAGCGGGGACTTGCGACGGGGCTAGCTACTTGCGTCGAAAGGATCCCGATTAACAAAACTATACGTCAAGGTACAGCTTGTGATGCTGGTGGCCAAGTTCATATAGATGTCGGCAAATAGCGGCTAACCGCGTGCATGCCTTTGGATTGAGTTGAATAGAAAGAGTGTACAGTTAGAACATAAAGTTTGGGCCTAAGATTGGGTTTCAACATAGGCATCGTGCTTCGGCACGGGATGTGGCATCAAGTCTTTAGTTGTCGGCATATAAGTAGCTTGAGTTGGTTGAGTTGTTTGAGTTGAAAAAAGAAACCGCCGCAAGGCAAAGTTGTAGGAGCGACACTAAGATTTACCAGTCTTGATTGGGTCAGTTGGTGGTCAAATTAGCAAGGGCCGCTAGGCGGCAGGGCCGCGAGGCGGCGATATGGTTAAGTCTTACTGAATTGCGAGGCACGGCCTCAGCAAGGGTTTGTAGCACGGTCACACAGAAAAAGGGAGCTTCATCGCGTAGTTGCGTCTCTGATTTAAGCCGTAAGGCAAACACGACTCGATAGGTTAACGTTGTTGGCACGAGAAGGGTCTTGAGGCAAGGTATGAGTCGACATTGTCGTGCAAGCACGGGATGGTCTATAGACACAAAATAACCAAGGCGTCGGTCCTAAAACTGTTCCTAAGGCAAGACTAGAAAGACAATGGATAAAAAGGGACTATGTTGCACAAAGTAAAATAAAACGTGCGGGTTTTGTATGGGTGGGCGAGGAGCTCATTCCACCAGTACAGTGGTACTGACACCCACATAGTTTACATGTGCAGGCACAGGTAGAAGCTCGTGGCGCGGAGCTCGCTTGGATGCGTCGAGGCACGAAGTTCCTTGGCGACTCGAAGCGTGCGGCCGCATGGAGAAAAGACTTATACGGGACATAATGTATGGACATCGCCTTCCGAAGCTTCCGCTGGATCGAGCATTTGTATTGAGAGATGAGAGAGAGCAGAGTGAACTTGTAAATGTGAGGAGAGTGAGCTTGAGTGATTGTAATTTGGCCTTGCGCCCACAAATGTAACCTTGTATTCAGTATCAATAAAAGAGTTTCCTTTGAATGACTTGTGTTCATGTGTTTGCTTCAAATTCCGCTGCTATTATTCAATGTCTCTGCTCGGGACTTCTGTGCGACGACCCCGTCGCAGCCGCTGAAATCAGCCGTTATGGAACCCGCCTTGCACGAGCGCAACCTAGGCTCGTGCGGCATCACGCCTTAGCGAGGACGATCGCTCCTACGGGAGCGGGGCGTGACATAATGGTATCAGAGCACGGCTTTACGTCCTTGGACTATCGATTGAATTCTTTAACTCGTTGTTTCCGTAAACTCTGTTGCTTCCGCATATTGATGTCGTTGGTGCGCTCTCTCTCAAATGTCCCACGGGATGTCCTTACAATAAGTCTATCTATTTTGTAAAACATAGGTGAACAGTTTTCAACAAAACAAAAAGGATGGTTCGCGTAAGCACGGTTGGCTAAGTCGGGCTGGGCATATACACCAAAGTTGCGTCGACCTTAGCAAAGTCGAGTGTGGGATTCATAATGTTTCAAACAAGGATGGGTTGGACTTGGTTGAGTACGTGGGATGACTGTCGATAGGGGTGCTATCGAGCGACGATATCGTCGATGCGATATAGGTGAGCGTGCTTGGAAATAGAGGAATGGGTCGAACGGGATTCAAGGAAGTCGATTTTGATTCGAACGGATGTGTTAAGGATTTGTTGAATGACTTCATCTCTGAGTGGTGTATGCGATAGTCTCAGGGATGTCGATCGATCGAGGATTCGAGGGTGTCGATGAGTCTATCAGCAAGCGTCGCATTGTACAAAGCCATAGATTGAGTATCAATGAATAAGTCTTAGTCTTGAAGTTTGATGAGTGGATTCGAACAATCTAGAATTGATGCGCACGGAACGTGCACGGGATTGAGGATTACGCAAGTATAAAATGCGAGAATGATTGAGTAGGTGAAATCGAATCGAAGAAAGTTAGGGTGTACGAATGGATGACTTAATCGAGGAAATTGATACGGATCGTATACGAAAAGTTAGCACGACAGGTAGATAGCATGCATGAAAGTTTTGATTTTGAAGTTACGTGAATGACTCTAAGGATTGGATTGAATGTTGCTCGATGATTGAGTTAGCAAAGGATTGATGCGAATTGAGAAAATACGTTGGTTGGTGACTTAAGATAGACGGATGAACGATACGTGAGTTTGGTTTGAGGAATTTAATGTTGTGAATGATTTGAGGGATAATGATCCAACTTGATTTTGAATGTCGTGGAGATTATCCAGTCGGATGATAGCATCGCTCGCACGACTCAGAACTTGTTGCAAAGGAAGATCGTCAGGTTACGCATATCATCGATGGTATTGAGGCGTATCAAAGATCGATATACGATAACTCGGGGGTACTCTGACTCGGCGAATGACGATCGTGCAAGTGTTATTGTTCGGTTGGATGCGATACTTAGGATTTTGATCGAGATGAATGTTGGATAAAAATGATTGTGTCTTGATGGTTACGCGGATAGCTACAACGTCGACGATCTTGTCTTGTGCGAGCGCAACTCTAGCCTCGTACATGCGTTGCGTCGGATTTGGGGCGATCGTTCTGCGTGAGCGTTGACATGGTGATTCATGTCGCGGGAATGATCAAACTCGGAAATTCAGAATGCGGCAACCTTGATTGTCTCAACTTGTTGGCTTGATGCGAAGGTGAACTCGAGGATTTGTTGGACTTGTGATTGATGAATAAATGAAACTTGAGGATTGAATAGGTCCAATCCACGCATCGAAAATGAATTAGTCTAGACACAAAACAAGAGTTACGTCCCGATGAGGATGACTATCCCGCGGGAGCGTGCATGGTGATTCATGCCCACCGTGGATAATCTGAATCGCGTGAGATCGGGGCGCAACGTATTATTAAGCTAGACGACCTCGTGATCGATTACGTGAATTGGGATAAATGATTTAGGGAGTACGGAATGTGAATTATGGTTTAGAAATGAATCGTGTCGTAGCGTGCTTGACTTGGAGATTGATAGGCGAATTACGTCGAACGTGTTCGAAGGGATAGACTATGCGAAAGGGCTTGTTGAACGAATGAGATTGATATGTTAAGGAATTGGTTGAAACGTGAGTTATCATAGGATGGCTTTGTTGAATGACTCGGACCCCGTGCGACAAATATTGGGATGTGTATAGGCAATCTATGCTCGATGTTTAGATATCGGAGTGATGCGAGCTTGGGTAGAAAACCCCGTACTATCAACTTGGTTTGACCTTAGGATGGGGTCAGTGTTGATATCGTTGTTTGGGAACTATGATTCCAATACTGACGGAAAGACATAGCCTAGCAGTTAGGCAGACGTTCCGGTGCGGAGCGATAGGATTGGTGAGGGTACCACTCATGAGGCTCGGTTGACATGCATGTATATCAAGGACGCTTGAATGCGTGCACGATCCGACTCGAGTGGTGATGGCAGGATTCGCTATCACGAGGCTTGGTTGAAATGCATGTATTTTAGGGACGCCTAAGATATGTGCACGATCCATACTAAGTGATACGTTGAATTCAAGTGAGACTTGAGGAATGGAAAAGTGTCGAGGATGTTGAACTTATTTTGAAGAAT
Organism: Iris pallida; assembly: GCA_029216955.1. Taxonomy (NCBI): domain Eukaryota; kingdom Viridiplantae; phylum Streptophyta; class Magnoliopsida; order Asparagales; family Iridaceae; genus Iris; species Iris pallida. The sequence goes on along the minus strand of JANAVB010012199.1, from coordinate 2,666,529 downwards.
GGATTGTGGGTACCACGAGCGTGACTCGGGTTTGGAAAAGATATAGGAGAATTATGTGCGAGAGTCTTGAATGTTGAGTAAAGTGACAAGTCGATAAGTGTACTCAGTTAGTTTCGAGGACGAAACTTTTTCTGAGTGGTGTATGATGTAGTGCCCCGTCCCGCTCAGTCAATCGGAGGAACAGGAACGCCGACGGCGTTCGGCATTAGCCTTGCAACGGCGACTCGAAGACATCTCGGTCAAGGCGATCGCTCGCTCAGGTGGGGTAGTTTCGGTGAACTTGCCTCATCTTTGCCTTCACATAATAATACGCATGTTTTCAACTTGCACAAGTAGGCTTAATAATAAAAGAGATGAATCCACATAGCTAAAGGGAATAATCCCGACGGGTCGAAGTGAGTTAGAACATGGAAAAAGGTCCAACGGTCGGCATAGAGTTGGTGCACGGCGTGCTTTGAAAATGACACTCGGTCCTTCGTCCCGTGGCTTGGGAGAAGGAATGTTGGTCTTCGGTGCAAAAGCTAAGAGTTAGCCTAAGTCATAGGCGTCGCCCACATAAACGCTTGGTAAAGCGTGCACGGTCCCATTAAGCAAGGCTTGGCATAGCCTTTGCTCGTCCCTCGGGTTAAGTCGTAGGCTTGAGTAAGTTAGGCAAAGTTATGCCGGTCGACCTAAGTCGTTCCAAGTGCTGTCCCGCCCATTCTGCGGTTGTCAAGTTAAGTAGTCCTGCGATCTCAAGGCCCGTCGACTTGGGCAGGAGTATCACGTAGAGCACGATTGGCTTAAGGCACGATGCACGGGCTTAGTGTCTAAGGCAAGGACTATGATTCAAGGTGAGTTTTAAGAATGGGATATCAAATAGGCATTTATGAGTTGAACCAAATGATAGGGTCTCAAGGAAAGAATGCTCGCGACCGTGGGTCGTCGAGGGGTCTCAAGGAAAGGAATGCTCGCGACCGTGGGTCGTCGAGGGGTCTCAAGGATAGAAGTCTTGGTTTTAGTAAAGGAATGACTGTGTGAGACGTCAGTTTGCATCGAGTCTTGCATGGTCATTTGACAACTTGTCGACAAGGGCGATGAACCCTCGAGCGGTAACCCCTGGGCCATGGGGGCCGACTCGGCCTAGGAGGGAACAGGGTATAGTCGTGCGTAAGGTTTTGGCACAGGTTAAGCGGGGACTTGCGACGGGGCTAGCTACTTGCGTCGAAAGGATCCCGATTAACAAAACTATACGTCAAGGTACAGCTTGTGATGCTGGTGGCCAAGTTCATATAGATGTCGGCAAATAGCGGCTAACCGCGTGCATGCCTTTGGATTGAGTTGAATAGAAAGAGTGTACAGTTAGAACATAAAGTTTGGGCCTAAGATTGGGTTTCAACATAGGCATCGTGCTTCGGCACGGGATGTGGCATCAAGTCTTTAGTTGTCGGCATATAAGTAGCTTGAGTTGGTTGAGTTGTTTGAGTTGAAAAAAGAAACCGCCGCAAGGCAAAGTTGTAGGAGCGACACTAAGATTTACCAGTCTTGATTGGGTCAGTTGGTGGTCAAATTAGCAAGGGCCGCTAGGCGGCAGGGCCGCGAGGCGGCGATATGGTTAAGTCTTACTGAATTGCGAGGCACGGCCTCAGCAAGGGTTTGTAGCACGGTCACACAGAAAAAGGGAGCTTCATCGCGTAGTTGCGTCTCTGATTTAAGCCGTAAGGCAAACACGACTCGATAGGTTAACGTTGTTGGCACGAGAAGGGTCTTGAGGCAAGGTATGAGTCGACATTGTCGTGCAAGCACGGGATGGTCTATAGACACAAAATAACCAAGGCGTCGGTCCTAAAACTGTTCCTAAGGCAAGACTAGAAAGACAATGGATAAAAAGGGACTATGTTGCACAAAGTAAAATAAAACGTGCGGGTTTTGTATGGGTGGGCGAGGAGCTCATTCCACCAGTACAGTGGTACTGACACCCACATAGTTTACATGTGCAGGCACAGGTAGAAGCTCGTGGCGCGGAGCTCGCTTGGATGCGTCGAGGCACGAAGTTCCTTGGCGACTCGAAGCGTGCGGCCGCATGGAGAAAAGACTTATACGGGACATAATGTATGGACATCGCCTTCCGAAGCTTCCGCTGGATCGAGCATTTGTATTGAGAGATGAGAGAGAGCAGAGTGAACTTGTAAATGTGAGGAGAGTGAGCTTGAGTGATTGTAATTTGGCCTTGCGCCCACAAATGTAACCTTGTATTCAGTATCAATAAAAGAGTTTCCTTTGAATGACTTGTGTTCATGTGTTTGCTTCAAATTCCGCTGCTATTATTCAATGTCTCTGCTCGGGACTTCTGTGCGACGACCCCGTCGCAGCCGCTGAAATCAGCCGTTATGGAACCCGCCTTGCACGAGCGCAACCTAGGCTCGTGCGGCATCACGCCTTAGCGAGGACGATCGCTCCTACGGGAGCGGGGCGTGACAGGAGTATCGGATCGCGATGAAACTTGACGTAGGCCTAGGTTATGTGAATTAGATTTTGCGGGTAAGCTCCCGAATGGAAATCGGGGTCGTAGGGCGCCGGTATCGCGCCGTATCAGCGCGTATCTTGAAATATTCAAGATATCTGCAACGGGCCATAAGGTGGAGTAGACGTCCACTTTATCTAGGTATTTTGGTAGATAACGAACCTATAGGATAGTACCATACTACCCTAAGGAGATCGGGTCAAAATATCAAGCGTAGGTAGGCTATCTAGATAATCGCTGAAGGTAGAATTTTATCCTTTTTAAGGGTAAAATCGGGAATTGGCCCATGGCCAAGATTTGAGTTTCCAAGTCCAAGATGGACTTGGATATGGGTTGTATAGGTTGGTAATGAGTAGAATTAGCTGTCTAAACCTAGTCTTGACCCCGGTTGACCATGGTTGACTTTTTAGACCAAAAGTCAACTATGGGTCAACACTTTACCCAATTTAGTTCCAAATTCCATTTAACTTGGACAGTTGACCAAAAGTCAACTATTAGTCACCAGTGACCTAGGTTTGACCTAGAGTTGGCCTAGAGTTGACCAGAGTTGACCCGTTGACCAAAAGTAAACGGTAAGCCAGTTTTCGACCTAGTTGATTCGGATTGACTTCTAATGTTCTTACATGACCAAGATTGACCCGACTAGACATGTCTTGACCTAGAATGACTAAATAGGATTTAATTTGATTTAACTTTACTTCCTAAATATAGTATTGATACATCTTGTTCTTTATAGGTCCTCGAGACACTGCAGTTGATCCAGTCGACGTATATTATCATCTTACAGGCGAGTACATTCTCTGATACTTATTCCCAATTTATGATAACTGTTATGATTCATGTACTTAGTGTTGATATGCTTATTCTCGACACATGGTTCTCACAGATTGGTATTCTTGGATCCCGACGAGAGATGTTTTCTCCTTCTTAGGTTGGGATGCATTGTGTAAGCTCCCTTGTAGCTCTTGCTCAATATATGGTCACTGATTCTAGAGAAGGCTAGCTACCTTCTCATTAGAATCCTGTGCAGTGACGTGTCCTGTTTAGATCCATTCTACCAGTTGGGGTAGGGAGAGTAGTAGCGTAGGCCTGTGATCAGATCCATCCCGCATTTCCGAACAGTGTGAGTCATATACCGCACTTATGACTTGCCAGGCCGATTCTTGATAGGTACCCAAGCCGATCACAAGCTGAAACTATTACTCACACACATTGGATATATAACTTACCTTGATTTGTGTACATGCCATGATCCCGTTCTATTTTCTTGTTCTAGCTCTAACTTTACAGCTTACCATGCCATGATACATACATGTACACTCCATGATTCATTGTATATGCTCTATTTACAGTCTTATAGCTTTTATTCTATCTTGAGATCTGTTATGAGATATATGTACTCGTTCCATCCTGACTGGACTGTTGATAAAATATTACAGATGCCGACGAGGGAGATTGCAGTACCTACTACGGTCCGGACGACGTAGTGGGCCTAGACTTGGTCCCGTAGGGCGTAGCTCTGCCTGACGAGACTATACCACTTGTTTAGTTAGAGTAGGTCTTTGTACTGGACTTGGTTTCCAGTTACTTTTGAGACTGTATTATATTTGGACTGTATTAGAGACTGGACTTGTATATTATTTGTATCTAGACTTGACTGGTTATATTTTATCGTCTTGTTGTCTTATCTTTCAGTCTTTACTTATCATCTTAGAGTTGTGATTGAGTACTTATATATATTTATTACTTGTCCTCCGTTCGGAGTTGACTATATTCTCGACAGGTTTTGTTATATATATAAACTGTTGTCAGACTAGAAAATCTACAGCGTTCTATGCCGTTTTTTCCGGTGAGGGCTGGGCGTTGTCGCGTCATGTTCCCTTTTAGCGGGTGCGGGTTGTGACATGAATAGCTTTAGTGAACATCCAAATTGTTCTTTGTGCAAAATAACTCTCGACCAATCAGTGTGATCGACTTCTGGGTGATGATTGAAGTAGCTAGTGACGCTACCAAACCAGCAAGAACATCTGCTTCTGTATTCTCCAATCGAAGAACATACTCAATAAATAATCCAGAAAAGGTAGTAGCTATCTCAAGAGTAGCTTGGTAATAAGGAATGAGATCTTTATGTCGAACCTCATATTCTCCTCGAACTTGAGTAACTACCAGCTTGGAGTTACCATAAGCTTCCAGATGGTCTATCCCCAGCTATTTAGCCAATTGGAGTCCGATAAGTAGAGCATTGTACTATGCAACATTATTGGAACAGGGTTCCATAAGGGAATAGGCACGGTACCACAAGATTATCAGGGGATATCAATATACCCCCACTCCTGCTACGATGTCACCTTTGGGACCTTTTCTTGATGCTCCGTCGAAGAACATTCTCCATACAGACTCCTCCATTGTTGTGTTGGACTCCATCACTTCATTAGGAATCTCATCATAGAGTATAGAAGTTTCTGTTATCGTATCACCAGCTAAAAAATAGCTAAAGCTTGACATTTAACTGCTTTTGGGTTACATATAGCATGTCATAAGGAGATAGTAACATTGTCCAAGTAGTAAGGCGAGAGTTGCGTGCTCTTGGTTTTGTCTCTGGATATAACGTAGATAGTTTGCCCAGGTACATAATGACGTGTCTTCTGGATTGCAGAAACTAGAGCGAGACACTCCTTCTCGACAGGATTATATTTGTGTTCTGCACCGATCATCATACGGCTCAAATAATAAATAGCTTGTTCATGTCCCTCTATTCTTTTCAGCTAGCAGTACACCAAAAGAATGTTCCATTGCACGAACATACAACAAGAATGGTATACCCACTACAAGAGCCACCAATATCGAAGGATTGGTGAGATACTTTTTGATATCACCAAACGCTTGTTGACATTTTTGATCACAAACAAAAAGAGACTCCTTTCTTCATCAAATGAGTAAAAGGCCGACAACGTCCAGAAAGATTTGAAATCAACCTTCGAATATAGGCCAACCTCCCTTGTAGACCATGTAGTTCTTTGATATTCTTTGGGGGCTGAATTTCTAGAATAGTCTTAACTTTGTCGGGATCAATATGTATCCCTTTCAAATTTATGACAAACCCAAAAATTTGTCTCTAGAAACTCCCAAAAATAACTTTGTAGGGTTCATTTTAAGCTGATGTACATACATCAATTCGAACATCATTCTTAAGCCTTGGAGGTGATCGCCCTTCGAACGACTTTTGACTATAATGTCGTCTACATAGCAGTCCACCATTTTTTTGCAAGTTTTCGTAAAAAAATTGTGCTCTTGGTACGTTGATATGTAGCTCCAACATTCTTTAAACCAAATGGCATCACCGTACAGCAGCATACGCCCAATGGTGTTCGATTTTACTAAAATACTTGTTGTTCAAGGTTTGATGACAAAAATATTATTTTAACTAATTTTTGTGATTTCCCATAATTAACTATTTATAAATATTTATTATTTTGGGAGTCAATTAGTAGGTCAAGCATAAAATTAATGATGTAGTATCAATATAGGGCTATTGTGCTTGAGTTTTCACCAATAAAATAATATTAATAGTGATATAAAAAGATTTATAAGTATTTTTAGAAATTAAATTACTATTTATATTAGTTATAAAATATTTTTATAAGGAATTTTGGTACTTTATACGTTGTATGGTGTAGTATCAACATTATGACTACTTTTGGAGTATAAAAATTAATATAGTTCATATATAGAGAAGTTGATATATGGTAAGTCGTTAGAGAGTATTAATAATAGTATATATATTATAGGTGAACTTGGCGGGAGTAACGAAGACATTGGAGTTGATCAGATATACGCGTAGTCAGAGGTTACCGAAAAGTGTACCATGCCATTAATACATATTATTTATTTTCTTTATTGTTTTTTTTTACTTTTGTTTATCATGACGTAGGATTGGTCGGTACTTAAGTGTCCGTATCACATGCGGGTGCTGATGTCATTTATTGACATAGAGTATCGACACTAGGCATTGCGTCACATTAAATTGTATTCACTGACACAAATGACCACAGGATACCGACGCGTCCATGTTGCAAGGTTTATATGATTATTCATGGTGATGACTTCGCATTAGACTGATAGAGTTATTATTGCTAATGTTTCTAGATAGAGTATAATTGACTTAACGTGCTAGACTCTAGACATGGGGTGGGAAGAACTTGACAACGATATCAGACTAATTGTATTATGGCATGTTTTTATTGTGTGTCTTTATCTCTGTAGCAGAGTTTTGACAATTGTTATATTGATTGATTCTCTTTGGTTCCAAGACACGGTACTGGGGACAAGAGCCTGCTGAGGAGCTTATGAGATTCAGTGGCAAGGTCTGATATTCTAAGACATGTTCTCACATGCATATCACGTAGACTGGATACATTAGATTGCCTTAAATTATATATTCTATATATGTACCTTGGCATGTATATTTTATACCTTGTTATGTCTCCTGAGGACCTGCTAATCTCTCCAGGTAGTTGGTCATACAGAGATATTTCGTTGATCATAGAGGTACTGTTGTGTCTGGCTCCGATATTTTATCGTACTTTTATATTTATTCATTATTTCTATTCTACTATTTAGTCTTGTTTTGTAGACCCATATCCTTCTTCTGGTTTAATTAAACATATATTATTGGACTACAGACCATGGCATATAATATTCATTCTTGATGTTACTTATCATGTGGATTGAGATAGATATATTTATAGTTGATTGATAGATAGAATTAGAACACCAAGACAGCTTATACGTATTCGAGCCAAGCTAGAGTTAACTCGATACATAGCTGACATGTATAATACGTACTTTTGGTCCTACGTAATTTAGGACTGGAGTGTTACACTGTGTTTGATGAATTCCAGTACATATTTATGGATCTATGCTTAGATGAACTAGTATCTACCCAAAATCGTGTTTACTTTAATGCGGTTAGGATGTTTTATTGCAACCTCACATACTATTATAGAGAAAAAAATTATTCACATGTTTGTGGTTTGCATATTCAATTTGACGACAAAGACTTGGTAGAGATTCTAAAGCTCCCACCTCCATTTGGAGAAGCTTTAGTTGACGCCCGTCAATTTCAATATATTGATGACGTAACATTTAAAAGTTTGAAGAATGTAATGTGTGAACCCAATCCTTGTCCTCCGGGTGCACTCCGTGTTAGATACTTGAACCAATGATTCTATGAGTTGCATCGTATTATTTTCTCTGTTATCTTGCCTAAGACAGGCTCATCTAACGAAATCATCTACATGGAAATCGCTACTCTATATCATTTGCACTATACCATTCTATTCAATTTTCCTCGTATGACGACGGATTGTATGATTCATGCAAGGAAGAGAAGACACAAATCTTCTTTATGCTATGTATTTGTCAATGATTTTCCATGCCTTCCACATTCCTCTCAATGACTGCTATTTCATAAATGTCGTCCCTTCTTTCCTAAAGAAAGCCCATAGAATAGCACCTTCTCCTCCACCTCCACATCCAAATTTTGACGATGATGCCCAGCCTCCAGCTGATCCACCAACTACTCTTGACTCTAGCCAGAACATGCTGCGAGATCGATTCCGTCTGAATGATGCTCGTTTTCGGGAGATTGATTATCGCTCCACTTTGCATGCCCTTGCTATTAGGAACACCTTGTCAGATCTACAGTAGAATATGGCACATTCTCCTGCTAGACCTATTCTCAGTTAAGTATTTAGTTCAGTTTGTCGTGGGATTGATGTTCTCATTTCATTTTGTGACTGTCAGTTTTATTTTACTTCAGTTATTCACTTTATCATTTTCAGTTGTAGTTATGTTATGCACTTTATGTTTTGATTATGCACTCTATGGTTTAATTATGCGCAATGTTTTTATGCACTTTGTGACATTCTCTATATTTGTGGTTTTGAGACTTTTATTCAGTTTGCAATATTCTCTACATATCTTTTCTCTTTAGTGCGATATATATCTCTTCACCCTTGTGTTTTGCGTTCATTGCTACTACTCTATACCATTACGGGGGAGCATTTACCATTTTGAGACAAAGGGGGGTATCTGACAAAAACTCATAATATTGCGGGGGAGCTTTGAACTTTTTCCTTCAATTATCCAACTGTGTCCAGGTTGAAATAACGTGTAGGCAACTCTAGAGGGGGGGTGAATAGAGTTTGTGTCGATAATCACCAAATAAAAATTAAGTCTATATCACCTCCACAAAACAACTATCAAGATAGTAAATAAATCAGAGAGAAATACAGAAGTAAATAAAGATCAGAAGAGCATACGCAAACACAGCAATTTTAACCTGGTTTTTCTCGTGGAGGACTAGTCCAGGCCTGAGAACTCTAGCTCAGGATTGAAATCCATTATTTGTGAAATAGTGTACAACCACGTGCCTTTACTCAGAAGAGCACGCCAACTTCTTACAGATTCGCAGGTGGCAAAACTTTAAATTGTCCAACTGACTTTTCTTTCACTCTTGCACACAACTTCTAGCTGATATCGCACTGAGCACCTTGGGCTAAGGAGAGTTGTGGCTTAGGAGATATAGAAGAATAAGGCTTAGAGTAGTAGAGCGTAGAAGGCTTGAATATTTGAAGGTGAGAGATAGAAAGATAATATGAAATAAAAGAAATCAAGCCTTATTTATACTACTCTGGGGAGGCAGAGTTCGGCCCGAATTCTGCCCCAAGAATTCAAATTTTTGAACGTTGGACAACTTGAACCAAGCAGGCCCTAAAAATCAGTTCCTGGAAATCAGGGGACAGAGTTCGGCCCGAACTCTGTGTAGGGGCACAGTTCGGCCCGAACTCTGCCTCCTAGGTGGCAGAATGGCCTTTGGATCTTTGGGCTTTGTTTGGCTTGGTGGAGCTTGGACTTGATTCAGAAATTAGTCTGTTTGTATGGTAGAGCTTGGAGAGATATATTTAGGGATTGAGATGACATAGTGCGACTCAACATACACATTCTCCTAGACTCAATAAATTGAAGATTACAGACTTAGAACAAATAGAAAAACCAAGAGCCCTTTGATGACGCCTTTCTTCTGATATATGAGCAGTCCTAAAGATGTCTTTTTTCTTGATAGCAGTCGTCCAAAGATAAACAGATCTGAAAATCTGAATACCTTTCGAGGGCTTCTCTCCCGAACCCCCGACGGGGGGCGCTGCCCCCTCGACCCCTGTCCGCTGACCGGACAGCGGAACCCCCGATGCGAGGCCCCAGATAGGTCGCTAGGCGGTTTGGAGAAATCTTTTTGTATGACACCGTCTTTGGTCCATCATTAATTCTTCATTGCCAATGTCCTGGTTTTATCATGTTTGATCATGCTTACTGCATGTCTACAAATATATGTTAGGCGAGCAAAATATGTTGCAGTACGATACAAGCATAGAAATATGATATAGGACAATTAGGATAATGCTAACTTTAAGTAGCAATATGATAGTGAGTATATGAATATTAGTGACATCATTATGTTAAATTTAATTGATTAGCCATATTCAAAAACACGATGTAATCATTGGGCTAACAATCTTTTCCTTTTTGATTATGGCAAATCAGTTAAGTTTAGGACATATACGATAGATGCATGTATCACTAATAAACACATATTGTGTGTTATTATGTGCTAACTTAAACTTATTTCTTCTCCTTTGACATGATCAAAAAATAAGCTCCCCCGTAATAAGAGATAAAATAAACTCAAGCATAAGTAAAGGAGGAAGGCATAGACAATCATGATCAAGATATACTAAATGAGGAACAATAGGAGAAGTGTGTAAAGACAAGTATAGAAACTACATACGAAATGTAGAGTGCCAAAAAGAAAATAGCTTGTCAAAACACAAATAGTTGGTAAAACTAAAAGAATTTGAAAATAATCAATAGATAGTTTACCAACTTGAAATCCAAGAAAGACATCCAAAAATATAATATGATATAAAATATTGCTCTAGTTTTGGAAGAGAATTATGAAATAAAGGATTTCAGTCAAAAATTATGGGGATTAGATAATTGCATAACATAGATATCAAAGAAGAAAGATACCAATTGAGATATTGAAATATATATATCAATTGAAATAAATAAGCTTGAAACATTAATCAATGAAACTATGATAGTCACAATTGTTCACAGATAAATAGTGGGACAAAATAAAGGAATGATAAATGTAAAATAGAGAAACTGATATAAAATGATCTCATTATTTGCAAATTTATTTGCTTATCAAAAATTTATGCATTTGAACTCAATTACCTTATCATGCTATATGAATACCCTTTAGATAAACATGAAGGTAAAAGAATAAAATGTTTGAGAAAGAGAAATTCAGTCGACTTGAATACTCCCCCTCAAACTATTACCAATATAGATAAAATTATGAATTTTGGAAAAGTCTTCAACAAGGAAAGCCAAATCAATGAAAGCACAATAGTCATGAAGATAAGATACGAAAGTTAATATTAACGAGATGACTCATATAAAAGAGAGAGATAATATTATGAAAACAATTGCATATACTCTCATAAACCTTTCACAAAATAACAGTATCATAGCCTCAATCACTAAAATAATGATAAAAATATGGGTCAATGATGAACTAGGTATACGACATATTAAAGGGTATAAATGAATTGAACCAATTTATTTGCTCTCCCTTAAAATATGCGTATCTAGTTCCAAAGCACTTATAGCAAAAAAAATGATAACTTCAAGATCTAGGGGTAAATCAACTATTGATTTCTCCCCCTTGCTCAATGCATATAAGGTATAAAAATGTCATAAAATAAATAATGTCATCTTTAGTCAAAAAGAGAGATCCACTTAATAGCTACTAAAGATGAATGATCAAAATAATATTTTAACTAAGCACATTTAATCAAAAGAGACATACATTATCCTATAGAAGAATTAAATATAATATATCAATGCATGTTACTTTTTGAGAAGAAGGTCATCATGAAAAGAAATAAAGTCAATTAAATCAATCATGGTGAAAGTCAAAATATAGCTCAAAAATAAATAAAACTCAAATATCATGTCCATGATTATCTAATTAAGAAATGATCAACCAATTTATTGCTTTGCATAGACAATGTGTCTTTTACCACATATGTACCCATCAATGGGTAATAATCCAACCTTGTTAATAAGAAACCAATGAAGTTCAAATAGCAAAGAGCATATGTGATAATCCATGAGTAGTCAAAGTAGAGTAATAAATTAACTTGATGACCACATAATTAGATAGTATAGGACTACTCAATCATTAGGATCATTCATAAAGTAAACCAATAAATAATTATGATCCGTCAAAAATCTCATCTAAAAACCATATAAACAAACCAATGGAAAATATAGAAAAGAGTCAATCTTATTTAAATGTGCAAATTTATTCCAAAGAAATGATAATATGATAAAAATCATGCTTCAAAAGATGAGAGAAATTTAAGAGATGCTTACCAATGACTAGTATGGAAGGAAGTTAAAGCGATGAATCACAAACCTCAATGGAAACAGGATTAAATAAAAAAATCAAACTAATTTTGGAGACCAAACATATGTATCTAAAATAGAATACAAATATCATCAAGAAAATTCATAAATCTTGTTTTTATAAACTAGCATATCACATATAGATTGAAGTTCAAGAAGATAGCTAGATGAGTGAAAGTGAACAAAAATTATGTAGCTTAACAATACATCGCAAATAAGGAAGCTACAAAACTAATTAAGATTAATGAGGTAGATCATTAACAGGATAAATGTGCTCATTAAATCTTAAGTCACTAACACTAAAAATACATGCTTAAGCATAGAGTTCACAATAAGGATAATACATTTTGAATGATCAAAATGATTTACATACTCTTTATTAAGCAAGGATAAGAGTATAAGATAGCAAGTAAATGAATTAGACTCTCATCAAGTAAAGGATAAAACAATAGAACAAATCTCTTTGCCAAGTTTTGAGATTAACCCAAGATAAAGAAATAATAGATTGATCTAGAGAATGCAAAATTATAGCCATTATGAAAGTGTATTCTCTAGAAATGGAAAATCTCAACGCAAAAGTTTAACCCATAGTAGCTAAAGACATGAGAAGTATGATATAACAATTACATGTATTCTCATGTGCTACAAAAATATTATTGGACAATAATAATAAAATATTTATAGCTCAAAATATAGGAATAGATATGATGATGTATTCTGGAACTTAGGGGTGGATCCAGAACTAGATAATGGTTGCAAGTAGACCTTAATAAACCACAAGTCTATAAAGTATTGATTACTTTGGGTTAGCTGTAGGGGCCGGTTCCCAGCTAGCAGTAGTCCGAAGACTAGTACACCGTATCGCTTCAGGCTATTTACACCTGTATGACAGAAGTACCCTTTCGGCTTATTCCTAAAATGTTCTTTACTTTTAAGAATTTAGATTTAAAAGAATATATGCAGTATCATGAAACAACATCAAAGTCCAAAATCCCTAAGTATAAGAAAGGTAAATACCCAAATAATAATGAAAGAATGATCATCAAAATTTGCTAAGAATATTTTCAAAACAAACATTTTCATAAGGCACTTATGGAGATAAATATATAGAAGATGCATAACAAAATATGCACTTAATAAGTATGATAATTTTAACAAGTAAGGTAAAGCACAAAACCAAGCAATTGTTAAAAGAACTTCCATAAAAGTCATGAACAAGACACTAATAAACATTTTCTCTCAATATTCCAACTTAAAGGTATTGAATAAATAAATATCAACAGTTGGAATCACATAGATAAAACAATATATATAGGCATACATGAAAATATTCAAAAATCAAGTAAAAGACATGTATCCATAAAGTCAACCAAGAAGAAGCCAAGAAGATATCATCAAAAGAAAACTTTAAGGAAGAAGCTAATTGATTCAAGAAGAGATGAACAAATTTGGTCAAGTAATCAATAGCTAAAGTATGGAATAAGCACAAGTTTGAATAGATACTCTTCAAAATAATATAAAACTTGAGCTTAACTCATATGCCCACATAAAGATATTTATACAAAAATAGATATCAATATAGGAAATACATGAACTACATAAAAATGGAGATAAATATAGTCATGTATAAATAAACTTTATTAGGCAAAGACATAATTGATTCTCAAGAGGATAAATCAAAATAAAATATGAGAATCGATAATGAATATATTATGCAAGTACAAGATTAAAAAGAAGTATAAGTATATACTTATCAAGTGATAAGAAGCTTGTGCATATATTCACAAAAACCGATTTAAAGTAAAATAGGACATATTAAAGAGAAACCGGTAAGAAGTAATTATCTCAAAACTTTTAAAGACGGAGAGTTAAAATCATATTAACTCAAATCAAAATCAAGATCCTATGGACTAGAGTGATATACATGCTTTATAAGTAAAGATTAGGAATAACAAGTATGCATATATGAATCGGTCACACTAATAGAAAATGAGTGATAAACTACATAGTGTGAACTAATCATTTAAGCTAAGTAACTAGTCATGCTAGATAAAAGAAATAATAAAAAAATTAACCAAGCATGCTAGTATTATATCTCACGTTGATTTAAATAAAAAGCATCTAAAGGATATCAATATAAGCTAGTGGCAAGACATCAAGAGAAATAAGCTAGATTTAACAAATATAAACCATTTAGAGATAATCGTTTAGCATGTTACCAAAGTGGCTCTAGTGGCCATACTTGTGTTGGTACAATTGCTTAGAAGATGACCTTTGAGCTTTGCAACCCCCAACACGCTTCCTCGGTGCTATGTCCTGATACAAGAAGCTCCACCTACAATATTAGGCAAAGACTTTGGTATCCAAATAAACTTAGATCCATATTTGTTAGATTTAGGGACCCATATACTATTTACTCTAGCATTGGTAGAAGAACTCCTACGAATAGGACAAGTTACACTCATGTGTCCAATGCGAGAGCAATAGAAGCATCTAATACTAGTGTGTGCACATGTATCGGAATGAGCATGATTATGAACATATGACATACTAGAATGATGAATATCTCTAGAGTGAGCATGCATAGATTTGGTCTTAAGAATATCATGTTCTAATAGCAAATCATTATGCAAATAAGTAAGAGAATCAAATTTAGCATTTAAAGCATAATTCTCTTTTTTAAATAAAGCAATTCTAGAAATAAAATTATCATTTTGTTTCTTTAGAAAGTCAATAGAAGAATCATACAAATGATTTAGCTCATGTGCTTGCTTCTTAAGATCTTCTATTGATGAGGAAAGAGATTTGATTTTTAAAATTAAAGAATCATTCAAACTCTTTAAAGAAACACAAGATGAGTTTTGAGAGTCAAGTCTAGATAATAAATCATTGTTTTCATTTCTCAAAAACTCATTAGATTCTTCTAAATGAATAACCTTTTCTGAGAGTTCTTCATTTGTAGAATGAAAAGCCTTAACAATCTTTAAGGATTGGTTAGCCATGGCTTTCCACTTAGAGCATTTCTTGTATTTAGAAGAAACATGATTGTCTATGCTACTAGAAGTAAAACCCTCTGTATCGGAGGAGGAGGAATACGATACCATAGAAAAATTAACAAGGATCTACTCTAAGGATGTTAAGCCTAACAATAGAGTCCTTGCTCTGCTACTAATTGAAATAACGTGTAGACAACTCTAGAGGGGGTGAATAGAGTTTGTGTCGATAATCACCAAATAAAAATTAACTCTATATCACCTCCACAAAACAACTTTCAAGATAATAAATAAATCAGAGAGAAATACGGAAGTAAATAAAGATCAAGATCAGAAGAGCATATGCAAACACAACAATTTTAACCTGGTTTCTCTCGTGGAGGACTAATCCAGGCCTGAGAACTCTAGCTCAGGATTAAAATCCACTATTTGTGAAATAGTGTACAACCACGTGCCTTTACTCAGAAGAGCACGCCAACTTCTTACAGATTTGCAGGTGGCAAAACTTGGAATTGTACAAGTGACTTTTCTTTCACTCTTGCACCCAACTTCTATCTGATATCGCACTGAGCACTTTGGGCTAAGGAGATTTGTGGCTTAGGAGATATGGAAGAATAAGGCTTATAGTAGTAGAGTTTATAAGGCTTGAATATTTGAAGGTAAGAGATAGAAAGATAATATGAAATGAGTGAAATCAAGCCTTATTTATACTACTCTGGAGAGGCAGAGTTCGGTCTGAATTCTGCTCCAAGAATTCAAATTTTTGTACGTTGGACAGCTTGTACCAAGCAGGCCCTAAAAATTAGTTCCTGGAAATCAAGGGACAGAGTTCGGCCCGAACTCTGTGTGGGGGCAGAGTTCGGCCCGAACTCTGTCTCCTAGGTGGCAGAATGGCCTTTGGGTCTTTGGACTTTGTTTGGCTTGGTGGAGCTTGGGCTGGGTTCAAGAATTGGTCTGTTTGTATGGTAGAGCTTGGAGAGATATGTCTAGGGATTGTGATGACACAGTGTAACTCAACGTACACATTCTCCTAGACTCAATAAATTGAAGATTACAGACTTAGAACAAATAGAAAAACTAAGAGCCCTTTGATGACACCTTTCTTCTGATATATGAGCAGTCCTGAAGACGTCTTTTTCCTTGATAGCAGTCGTCCAAAGATAAACAGATCTTAAAATCCGAATACCTTTCGGGGGCTTTGCCCCCGAATCCCCGACGGAAGGCGCTGCCCCCTCGACCCCTGTCCGCTGACCGGGCAGCGGAACCCCCGATGCGAGGCCCCGGATAAATCCCTAGGCGGTTCGGAGAAATCTTTTTGTATGACGCCGTCTTTCGTCCATCATTAATTCTTCATTGCCTATGTCCTGGTTTTATCATGTTTGATCATACTTACTGCATGTCTACAAATACATGTTAGGCGAGCGAAATATGTTGCAGTACGATACAAGCATGGCAATATGATATAGGACAATTAGGATAATGCTAAGTTTAAGTAGCAACATGATAGTGAGTATATGAATATTGGTGACATCATTATGTTAAACTTAATTGATTAGTCATATTCAAAAACATGATGTAATCATTAGGCTAACACAGGTATGAATATTGGCGTATCGATTATTGTTTGTCAATTATCAAAATAGAGGAAATTATTGGACTAAATTGGTCACATCGAACTTGATTTTAATAATCGACTAAAAAATAATCTGATATGACTCAATACAGCATACAAGCTTAAGATCACTACATCGTTGTTACATCACCAAAGTCAAGAAATTGGATTCAAGACAGTATTTTTGAGAGTTGTATTCGTTTGTCTTTAAGTCTAGAAAATGATGTACGTGAGTCATACTTGCCGAACAGAGACTTCTCTATTTTCTTATCTCAGTCCACTCCTAAATAAGTCCAAACATCACAATCCAAATAGTCCAAAAATGTAAAACCAAATAGCCCAACAAACCAAAAAGCCCAACATTCTGGAAATAGGCAAGCAAACTCGATCTAGGACCAAAATCAGACTAAACTTGGTCGCCTGAATTGGTCATCCTAAAAACTTGGTCTTCCACCTGACAAGGAGGTCAACGTTCAAACTTTTGAATATTGGGGACCGAACTCTACCCGAACTCGAACTCCTCAGCATCCTATGTATAGACCATCTCTCCTCTCCATTTTCATCAATCAAATATTCCCAATCTTTTATCAAACTTTTACGTCTTACCTTCTAAGCTATAATCTTACTCAACTACAAAGCAACAACTTCCAGTCCTCTATGTGCCAAGTTCGAGTCGATTAGAAGTTGTTCGAGTTGTACAAAAGCATGAAAATTCCAAGATCATTCTCTCTATAATGAAGTGTGAAGTCGGCGTGATCTTCGCATCTTCGCATCAAAGTACGAGTTGTAAAAAGTTACAAATCTTCGAATCAAAGCTTGGCTTTCACGAGGTAGTGGATTCAATATCGAACAAGAGTTCTCGGAACTAGAATAGTCCACTCAAAGGGAGGCCAGTATAAAATTTCGGTGTCATCTGATGCTCTCATTGTTTTAATCTTGCAAGTTTCTATATTCTGCATAGTTTTCTTATTGCTAGCATAGTACATAGATATTCAATCATACCCATATTTTTGGTTGGTAATTGTTGACACGAACTAAATTCAACCCCCCCCCATAGTAGCCTTTAGTTAATATCTCACCTTATCTTGTAATAAAGAATGTTTGTTTAGTCACAGAATTAAAACATAACCTACTACGCATTAGCTGACAAAGATTATTGTATTAATTTTAAGAAAAACAAATATTTTATTTATGATAGATCTAGTGGTATTATTGTCTATAACGATATTAGGAAAGATAATATATATTTATATTTTATCTATCAGAATATACTAACAATGCAGGTAGGTATCTTTATGCCAACAAGGATAAAAGTTATTTATAGCATATGAGAATGACATGCAAATATGGACACTATTGCAAAAATGTCATCAAATAAATATGTAAGAGGCTTAATGGAGATTACATTTAAAAAGGATATGGTCTTTGTTGACTGAAAAAAAGAACCAAAAACCAAATCCACTTTTAAATCCATCAATGTCGTAAGTACCTTTAGACCACTTTAGCTTTTACATATGGACTTATTGGGACCTAGCAGAGTCGCTAGTCTTGGTGGTAAACTATATACATTTATAATAGTTGATAATTTTTCGTGATTTACATGGGTTTTATGTCTTGCAAATAAAAGTGAAGCATTTTCTGAATTTATGATTTTCTGTAAAAAGGTTCAAAACGAAAAGGCTTCATGATTACTTGTATTGCAAGTGATCATAGAGGCAAATTCAAAAATGCTAATTTCAAAAGTTTTTGTGAGTCAAATAGATTTTCTCATGAATTTTCGTGTCCTAGAACTCCTCAACAAAATGATATTGTGAAGCAGAAGAGTAGAACTCTAGGCCATATGGCTAGAGTCATGCTAAATCAGTTTAACATTTCAAAATATTTTTTAGCAGAAGGATTATATACAATATGCCATGTTTTAAATAGGGGTTTTCTTCAACCTATCTTGAAGAAGACTCCCTATGAGCTTTCGTTTGGTAGAGTTTCTACCATCAGCTATTTCAAAGTTTTTGGTTGCAGATGCTTTATCTTAAACACCAAAGATAACATTAGGCAAATTTGATTCAAAAGCTGATGAAGGAAAAAAAAATTGACTATACTGCTAAGTGTATAAAGGTTATATGGTTTTCAATAAGCATTCATTAATTGTGAAAGAATATGTTAATATTACTTTTGATGAGCTTAACAGCCAAATACCAAGTGACAGTGATGATGAAAATGTCAAACCAACATCTAAAAAAGAAACATACCCTGAAGATACAGCCATCGGTATATCCTATCTAGAAAGTCTTCCTAAAATGATGCAATTCACATTCGACCATCTGGAGAAACTAATAATAGGTAATGTATCAAAATGAGTAAAAACATGTTATGCTAGTAAGGATATTATTATATATGTAGCTTTTATTTCTTAAATAGAACCTAAAAATGTCTTAGAAGTATTTTTTAATGAGTTTTGGATTTGTGTTATGCAAAAGGAATTGAACCAATTTGAGAGAAGCAAAGTTTGGGAATTTGTTTCTAGACCTATTGATTATCCTATAATAGGTACCAAATGGTATTCTGAAACAAAATAGATGAGAATAGAATAGTCACACGTAACAAAACTCGTCTCACAGCTCAATATTATAACCAAGAGAAAGGCATTGATTACATGAGACATATGCTCATGTTGCGATACCATAACCTATTCACATGCTTTGTGCATTTACAAATTCATGTAATTTCAAATTATTTCAAATGAATGTCAAAAGTGTTTTTCTGAATAATTTTATAAAAGAAGAAGTTTTTGTTGAACAACCTCCCAGTTTTGAAGATTTTTAATTTTCTAATCATGTTTTCAAACTAAAGAAAGCTCTGTATGGTCTCAAACAAGCACCTCGAGCTTGGTATGAGCAAATCAATAATTTCTTGATTAAAAAATAGTTTTCCAAGAGGGAATGTTGATACTACTTTGTTTATCAAATCCTTTGATAACACTCTTCTTTTAGTTCAGATTTATATAGATGACATAACATTTGGTAATAATGATATCACTCTTTGCAAGGAGTTTGCTATATGTATACAGAGTGAATTGAGATGAACATGAGAGAACTCACCTTTTTTCTTGGGCTACAAATCAAGCAAAGATCACAAGGGATATTCATCAATCAAGAGAAATAAACAAAGGATTTGTTGAAAAAATTTGACACGGATGACGCAAAGCCTATTGGAACTCCCATAGGAACATCTATAAAACTTGATCTTTATGAAAGTGGTAAACCGATCGACACACGTAAGTATCAAGGTATGATAGATAGTTTGTTTTATTTAACTACTAGTCGTCCCGATAATACGTTTAGTGTTTGCTTATGTGGTAAATATCAGATTAATCCTAAGGAATCACATTAGTGAGCAGTTAAGCTTATCTTTCGATACCATAAGTTACTTCAACATTAGGCTTATGGTATCCTAAAACCATATCTTTTGACCTTATGGGTTACTCGAATATTGACTTTAAGTCAATCGTAAAAGTACCAGTGGCACATGTCATTTTTTGAAAAGATATTAGTCTTTTGGTTCAGTAAGAAACAAAATTATGTTGTATTCTCAACTACTGAAGTTGAGTATATAGCTGTAGGATGTTGTTATGCACAATATGATGGATAAAATAGACCTTAGAAGACTAATCTATTTTACAAGCACATTCCTATATTCTGTGACAATACTCGTACTAAGGAGGACCCAATATGTCACTCACGCACTAAACATATAGAAGTACGGTATCGATTTTTACATGACAACCAGTTACACAAAGACAGTTGTTGGTCTGAATCCAAGCTAGCGGTGGTCCAAAGATACTTAAATATCGTATCGCTTAAGGTTATTTACACCTCTTTGATAGAAGGGCTCTTTCGACGTATACCCAAAAAATCTCTACTTTAAATACTTTAGAATTTAAAAGAATTTAAGCAGTGTCATCATACATCATCAGAATATAGAATTCTCAATTCTTGACGAATAAAGTTGAAGCGTTCATCGAATATGGATTTCGTAAAGATATTTGCTAGTTGATATTCAATATCAACAAATTCTAAACAAACCCAAGATGATCAACACTTTTTAGACTAAAAGTTTGTTAAGGTTTATTTGCAATTGTTGTCTGATTCTGGAAGGAATCAAACTCGGGCCAAACTCGATCCCCTTTATTCTAGCAATAACAAACAACAGCCCCAATTTTTGACTTAACGTGGCAACTATATAAAGTCATCTCCAACCCTATTCTTTCTAGAACCAAACAGCAACCTTCCTACCTTCTTTCTTCCCCAAAACCCTAGGTATTTCAAACCCTAGCTTTTGGATCTTCTTCCTCAAGGCTTCTCAAAGAGTTAAATCATAGATTTGGGATCTTAGTATGCTTCTCCACCATTCTTGATCTCTTTCTGAAGGCATATTTAAATTATTTTTTTCCTTCAATTTCTAAAGGTTCCTAGAGTCTTTAATAGAGGTAATAGGAAGAAGAGAAAGACTAATGAAGCCTCCTCATCCAATTCTCTCCAAGAGGATTATCCCCATTCTATGTTTAGCCCTCCTATACCCGGAGGATGGACATTTCGATGGGTCTTTATTATGTTCTCTTGGAATCTCCAATGAATGGTACAATATTTTTGCAAGAGAAACGTTTGCATTGGCAATCCTATTAATTTCATAATTTTCTCGGATTATTTACCTAATGTTTTGGGATCTTGGATTTGAAGATCTTGTCACAATCTAGCATTGTGTTTATACTAATACGATTAGGATGTTTTATTGCAATCTATCTATGGAAAATAATCAAATTGTTTATAGTATTTGTAGAATCCAAATCGAATTTGATGACTATAATTTGGGTGAGATCCTAAATGTTCTATATTTAGGTGACGATCTTATCAACGCTCCTCAATTTCAATTTTGTATGACATGACCCATGATTCATTCAAGGATGCCATATATGATGCATATCTTCATCCTATTGGACGTCTTTATACTCGATACTCTAGCCAACATTTCTATGATCTCCATCATAAGGTATTATCTGATATACTTCCAAAAACTGGCTCAATAGCTGATATCAACTTTCCTAGAAATCTCATGCTTATATCATTTGCACTTATTATTCCTTTCAACTTACCTAGAACAATTATCAACTGCATGACCAACGTAAGAAAGAAATGATGCAACCTTTTGTACACCATGTATTTACCGTTGATCTTTGATCATTTTCATATCCCTCACGAGGAATGTCCTTTCTTAGACGAGCCTACTTTTCTCTTAAAAGCTCATCAGACTACACCTAGTGTACCACCACGTATTCATGATGATGACTTTTCATCTAGTTATAGAGATCATCATCATCCTGCTCTAGCTTCTACCTTGGATTCTATCCAGGACATGATCCGTGATCATTTTCAATTGTATGACTACCACACTACTCTCCATGCTCATGCCATCGCCAACACCTTAGTAGATATTTAGTACATCATGTCTCACCACCCTGCTAGTCTGATTCCTATGGTATGTGACCCCATCACGTAATGGCTACCAGATTGATGACCTACATGTTCTGTATTACTTGGATGTTGCTTCTGCACATTATGATCCCAATCGATCTATCGTAGACCCTCTTGCCATGATTCGGTTCCGCGGGACCGATCGTCTTTACATGGACGTGAGTCGTACGAGCCTAAGTTGTGCCTGCATGAGGCAAATACCAACAACAAATAAAGGATAGAGTCGCATAGAAGTTCCAAGCAAAAAATTTCACTACAACAAAAAACCCTTTTAATGACGCTCGACAAGGAGTTTTAATGACGGCTGATACATAAGCGTTATCAAGTTGAAAATTACCTTTTTTTATGACGGTTTAGATTAATTCTGGGTTTTTTATAACGTTTATAAAAGAAAACATCATTAATACTTTAGAGCGGTGGCAAACTTATAATTTTTTCACTGTATAAAAGCTCAGTGGGAGAGAGAAAATTTATTTCTCATCTATTTTCTAATGAGCAGCATCTCTCCAAACCTCTTCTCCCCTAATTTCCTCAAGAGTTAGGTTTGGGTTTCTGATCGATGGATCTTAGCCGAGGTGCGATCTCGACCATATCGGAGGGGTCGTCGGAGGACCTGAAGCTGGTGCTGCAGGTGATGGAGGTCCGGCTGGTGAACACCGCACAGACCAAGACGGAGAGGTTCTGTATGGTTCTCTCCGACGGTGTCCACCAGCAGCAGGCGATGCTGGCCACGTAGATGAACCACATCGTCCAGAGCGGGGCCCTCTAGAAGGGCTCCATCGTCCAGCTCAACGAGTTCATCTGCAACTCCATCCAGGGACGCAGGTTCGTGCCCCCCAACTCTCGATCATTCCAGGGTTTCTTGAATTTTTTCAGTTTTTGTCCAAGAAAAATACGCCTTTTTCGCTATTGAAAGGAATGGATTCGTTTGAAAAGGGTTTACTAGTCGGACACTCCAAAAAGTTGATTTTCTGTGTCATAAACTTATTGGATACGATACGGACATGCCAACATACATTACAGTGCACCAAAATTTGACTCTAGCTTCTTTGAGGCACTGATATTCATACATGTCGAGCACATCTTCTGCCTCGTAGGTAGCTTCGTTGAGTTTGTTGGTTGCTTTCCTCAAAAGAGAAGGAGAAACTGATCGAATAGGAGGAAGAAATGTGCTTTTAATTGCCTACTATGTCTAGAATCAGACCTGGCTTGTATTGTGTCATTTCGGATCGCTTGCATCCCCTACTTACTGGTCAAGCAATAGGTTTGCATACTGCCTGGCTTCTCATTCGTTAGTGTAACTTTGCATGGTACCAATACCATGATGATGTAGATTAAAAGTGGAAGAAAGCTTGGTACAAGTTAGTTACTACCATTTTACTTCCTTTCCAACTGCTTTTGATGATTTTGGTACTCTGCTACTCTCAACACACCAACTGCTCCCGCGAATTCACAACAGTAAGACTAACACAATGCCTTTTTTCTTGTATATATTTCTCTTATATGGTTATAAGCTAATGGATGTTATCATGGATAATCATTTTTTCCCCTTCAATGTATATCCCTTATTAATGTGATATCATAAGTTTATAGGTACCCTGTTGGTCAATGAAAGAATGCTGGAATCCTATGTTATTGCCCGAGACTGATTCCTTGTGCCTAAGGGAAAAATGTTTCCATCTATTGGAAGGTATCCACTACTTTCTTCTTACTTCAAAGAGATGTTTTGAGTGAATGTACTGGGTTTTGCCTTTGCCATGGCTCGTTCATTGTGACTTCATATGTTTTTGTCTTCACTTCTTATTTAAACCGATGATGCATGATTAGATTTCACGATCTCATTTCACATATATGCTTTTGATTGAAGGTTTTTTTTTTTTGCCCTACGACTTCATGATTCACCTAATAAATATTTTGCAACTCATGTATCTTGTTGATTATGTTTTTTTTCGTGTCATAAAGATAGAGACATTATCATAAATCAAAACCAGAAGATAGCAATTCATTTGCTTTTTAGTTATTCGACTGTTGGAAATATATTGCTTCTATGTCCTTATAAAGAAGGTACATTATCACAAATTGAAACCAGAAGACCACGGACATCGGTGATCCTCTCTGTAGGCAGCTTCCCTTTAGTTCTTTAGTAGGTGTTTTTTCTTCCTTCTTGTGAGCTCTC
Organism: Iris pallida; assembly: GCA_029216955.1. Classification (NCBI taxonomy): domain Eukaryota; kingdom Viridiplantae; phylum Streptophyta; class Magnoliopsida; order Asparagales; family Iridaceae; genus Iris; species Iris pallida. The sequence continues at coordinate 2,642,180 of JANAVB010012199.1, read as the reverse complement.
TGTAGGCAGCAGTTATTGGAATTGTTTGTTCTTTGATGCTCTTTCCTGATACTTCAAGCATTGCTCGCAGTAGTTCCAACTTTGCTAGCGGAAATGCCTTTGTAAATATGTATGTTGATCTGTTCTCAAGTTTTGCAGTACTGGAGCCTGACTTTTCCTTCCCCAACTACTAATTATTTTAGAAAGTGGTACTATGCTTTTGTCCTGTCATAGAATATGCGAGATTATTTAGTATTGTTTTTGGTGATTTGTTATTGTAAAAGATTAGAGTAGTTCCTTTCTTGACTACCTTATCTTTCAATAGTCTTCTAAAGCCATATTGCTTGTCATGCTTCTATTGATGCGCCAGTGTATTCATGCATCAACATGGGATAATGTTATTACAAATTGTTCCTTTGATTCCCATGAATAGACACCTGGCCCAAGAGTGAATACGTAGTCAAATGTAGTCTTTGTCATATGTTGATCCAACCCCAATTACTGTCAGTTTATACAGTCAGCCTCGAGTCAGGATTTGTCTTATATCAGATCCCATACTCCAGTGTTCCCTTTAGATCGATATATGGGTTTCCTTTCTTGCTTCATTATAGTGGATTTGGCTCGAGCTTTGCATAAACCTTGAGAGTAGACTTGTTGCATACATAATGTATTGCCTATTTGCAGTATAGATCGAGGCATCAGCCTTCTTTGATCCATTTTCTTTTTTATAGCTTTGCATTCCAAAGTGGAGGCGTATCAACAATGTGGCAACCATTCCAGTTTGTGTATTTTTGTTAATTGGGATACGAAAATCCCTTCTACTGCTTGAATTATCTCAGTGCCAAGAATTAAAGTAGGGATATGAAAATCCCTTCTACTGCTTCAATTATCTCAGATCAACATACATATTTACAAAGGCATTTCCTTCTTGTGTACCTTACCTGGAATTGTTTGTTGGTTGCTCTCCAGTGCTAGTTCATTTATATTGTATTGTTTTTGATGCTTGTCAATGCATTTTCTTGATCCTTAACATGCTTGCATGCATCTTTCCGTTGGTTGCTTTGAAGTCTTACTATTGGCTGAAAAACTAATTTTATTGCTTAATGATTATATCATTAATTCTTTTCCATTGAAAGTTCTTATTTTCAATAATATGTGTATATATCGTAAACAACACATCTATTAGTTGTGCAGGTTTCCGTGGTTCTCTTAAAACCTAACTATGGTTTGTTTTTCTAGTTTTGTTACCTTACAAGTTAATATTTAGTAATTGCATGTAGAGGGAGAAGTTTTATTTCCATTTTTAGTGTTACCAAATATTATATCTAATACTGAAATTACGAGTTATTTTGCAGGAGTTTCAGGTTTGATTGCCCATGTGGGCCTAAATAGTATTGTTTTAATATGTTTTGTCTACTGTGTATGATTTTTGATATCTCTGCTTTACATGCTGCAGGTCGTGGAGGGACTCTTCACTGGAATCAGGTTAAAAACCAACAGGTTGGAACCCCAACAGCCAAGAAACTGCAGCTATATGGTGTTCTAGTGGATCTGTTCTTGCAAATGCAGCAAAACATAGAATGACCGTGACCAATTCTGTCTTCTGTGTTCTGATGCGTTCAGTAGCTGGGGCATTTTATCCTTTTTCATTGCTGATTCGGCTTTCATTCTAAGGTGGCTGGGGGCAGAACACTTATCATGATGTTGTATTCTGTGAAGAAGTTCAATGAGATCTGATGCATTTAGCAATTGAGTGCAATATATATTATGTATATATTTGTAAATGGATTAAATGGTACTCTATAACATTTAGATGTTTTTTTGCGAATTTGGTTCAAAATGAATGTTTTGAAATTGAATTGAGCAACATTGAGCATTGATATATAATTTTTTTGGAAACTAATATATAAATGTGCAGAATTGAGCGTTATAAATGTGCTGAATTGAGTCTATACAGATTATCTATTCATAACGCTTTCAAACTACGCTGAAAATAAGTGTAGCAGAAACTCATCATATTCATGACGTTTTTATTTATGACGCTTTTAAAAAACATTTATAACACCCGTTTTCATCACGCTTTCTTTGGGAAAAAAAAGCATCATGGTTTGTCATTAATGACGGTTTTTAGTGGTCATTAAAAGGTATTTCTGTTGTAGTATTTAAATCAACATAAAACGTGTAGAAATCAAATTCATCTCTATTGATATTGAAATCATAAGGTTACAACGGCTCAAAGCCAGGATTACAATCACTCAACACTCTCTATTTCTCTCTCTCTCTCTCTCATCTCACAATTATAATAGAATATGCCCTTAGGCTTACAACTTGAAAATAATACAATAGGTGATGTCTGTATATTATGTCCCATATAAGTGAAGCCTCCAACACGGTCGCACGCCAAGGAAACTACATGCCTCGATGTGTCAAGCGAGATCCACACCGAGCGAGCTATTACTTGAAACTTGCATACAAACTATTGGATTATCAGTACATACTAGTGGGGAGGCCTCTCCCCCACTCATACAAAACTAATATGTTCATTTAGTGAGTGTGCACTATAACTTTTAGTGGTCTTTCTAATCTTGCCTTAGGATCAGTTCAAGGTATATAAACTACAAGACAACTTTGTGTCATAACATCATGATCGTGCCACGCAACAATATTAGAAATTACCTATATTATGAGAATAGTATCAGAGTATGGGGGGCATCCTACGGAACATTGAGAGAGCATCAACAACATCGATTATGAGAACAGCAACAGAGTTCAAAATAATTTAATCAAAATCCAAGGACGTAAAGTCGTACTCTAATACCACTATGTCAAGCCCTAGTTTCGCACAACCAATCGTCCTCGCATGAGCGTGATGTCGTGCGAGCCTAAGTTACATCCGCACAAGGCAAATACCAAAACGGGTGATTGAGCAACTAAACGACAGATACGTACAACAGTTTCAAGCAGAAAAGTTGAATCAACATAAAATGTATAGAAATCAAAGTCATCTTTATTGATATTCAAACATAAGGTTACACCGACTCGAAGCCAGGAATACAATCACTCAATGCTCTCTTTTTCTCTCTTTCTATCTCTCTCTCTCTCTCTCTCTCTCTCTCTCTTTCTCCCTCTCTCTTCCTCTCTCTCTCATCTTACAATTGCAATAAAACATGCACTTAGGCTTACAATTTGAAGAAGAATACAATAGGTGATGTGCATGTATTATGTCCCATATAAGTGAAGCCTCCAACGTGGTCTCACATCTTAAAATGCTAAAGAAACTCAATGTCTCGACACGTCCAAGCGAGCTCCACACCGAACAAGCTATTACCTGAAATTATATACAAACTATTGGGTTATCGGTACATAGACTGGTGGGGATGCCTCTCGTCCACCCATACAAAACTAACATGTGCATTTAGTGAGTATGCACTATGATTTTTAGTGGTCTTTGTACTTTTGTCTTAGGATCAGTTCATGGCATATAAACTACAAGCCTACTTTATGCCGTAACATCGTGACCGTACCATGCAACAATATTAAAACTTATCCATACTTACCTTTCGGCCTTCCATGTTTCAACACAATAGTATAGTTATAAAATAAGGACTCCGTGTCAAGCTACTAAACCATAATGTCGTATATCATGCCGAAGCACGTGTCTCAACTGAAGCCAAATCTAAGGCTTGATATGTGCTTTGCGTACCGTGTATCTACTTCTTGACTCAATCTATGATATACCTATAGATTATCGCTATCACGCCGACTCAATCTATATGAAGGACCGCGGCCCCCTAAGCCTACCAAACTTATAGCTTGGTCCATATGAGACCTTTGCAGCATGGGTAGCTAGTCCCGCTGAAGGCCTCGAATCAACTTAGCGTAAGCTTGCTTGGCTACCTTGCTTTTTCCCAAGCTGAATCGGTCCCGTCATGCCGGGTTGTCGTTTGAGGATGCATGCCCTTGTGCACAAGTTGTCTAATGATCATGCAATGGTATCTACCTAACTGACCATAGGACTCAAGCCTTTGTTCCTCTCTTTTCTTTTTGTACTTCTCATATAGCTCCCAAACTAGAGATTGCCTCTACGACTTACAGTCCCGAGAACTTGACGACTATTTGATATCCCTTTTGCTTAACTTGACCAAACCCTGTTCCATGAAGTGCCATAAATTACGTCATATTCTATATGGCAAACCTTGAAACCGTAGAAACGTGCATGCTATGACTAGCATTGAATCCGTGTGAACGTATAGACTATGACAAAAGTTGATAGTCTATATGGCAGCATAAAAAACTCTACTTTACCCAAGTCGTGTGATTGAAAGACTGATTGCCAATTTAAAAACCTAACATGAAATACTATCTAAGCATCAAGATCAATATTTCCATGTTCTACACAAATCTAATACATAACGGGATTATTCCCTTAACTATGTGGGTTTGTCCCTTTTATTAGTATACCTACTCAGTGCATAAGAAAACATCCATTTTATTAAGTGTGTAAGCAAAGCATAGACGAGTTCATAGAAGCCACCCACCTGATCGAGGAGTTGCCTCGACCGAGCGAAACTCCAAGCAAGTTGTTGCATAGCCAAGTTCAAAAGCCATTGCGTCCACTGATTCATCATTTTGCACTGAACGGGGTGAGGTACTACACCTCCAGTCGGTGATAATCAGTAGTGTTTCAGCGACCTTTGATTCAATCTTTAGTTTGGATACTTGCAAATGATTTTCTAGTTGACATTTCACTTTTTTTAGAATATGCACCACTATGTAGTACTTTTATTTTCTACGGTTACGCTTCTAACTATGTATTTTGGTTTTCTATTATAGGTTTAGCACTACTTATTTGCTATATATATGTTTGCACTGCTATGTTTCTGTTTCATTGATGGTTGAGATTCTCTGTTTGGTATTATACTGTCGTTCTTTACTCTTTTATTTTATTTGTTGCAACCTCGTTCAGGTGTTGTACCACCGAGGCAACCTTCGTATAATTCATATTGAAACATTGAATCTTCCAGCCATTCCAATGGTATTCTGATCCAAACGCCTCCAGTCATCAACAGACTTGTCTGATGGCTTGGGGATGTCGCCTTCTAACGGACCATGTAAATCTTGTTAACCCAATTGGTCATGGTCAACTTGATTTTAGTAATAGACTAAATTTTGATTTAATATGACATAATACAAGCACAAATACAAACAATTAAAGATATAACGATATCATTTCTGATGTTGCTCACAAGTCAAAAAGAACACATGTTTTGGTCAATCAGTATTTTATGTTTTCTTAGGTATTTGATATTTTTGTGTGTCTAAGTCGACTCTATACATAGAGTCGGACTGGTAACTAGGCAACCTACAAATTATATCAAATCCTAGTCCATTCAAAACGGCCCAAAACCTATGTTCTATCCACCAAACAATCAAAACCCAACTAGATAAAAAAAGCCATGAACCATTCTGGTTTCATATAACTGAACTCGAGCAGAGTTCTGCCTCTAACAGAACTCGGGCCGAAATTGATCCCTGGGTGACCCAATATTCTTGAATTGACTAGTTCGACAAGGAACCTAATGTTTGAATTTTTGAACATTTGGAGATCGACTCTGGATGAACTCTGTCTTCAAAAATCCTATAAATAGGAACGAATTTCCACCATTTCAACTCACTCATTCATCAATTCATTCTCTTTCATATACATTCTCTCTTGAGCCTTACAATCTTCTAATAGCCAAGCAACTCTCATATTCCTTCTAGTGCCAAGTGTGATCATGGTTAGAAGTCTTTGAAGAGTTGTAAAAGCTTGGAAAAAAATACTAAGTTCTGTTTTCAACTTTAAGTGTTGAAGTCGGTGTGCTCTATGGATCAAAACACGTGGTTGTAAGAAGTTGTCAAGCACTTCGGATCAAACCTCGTTGTATACTGCTATTTCTCAATAGTGGATAAATATCGGGCAAGAGTAACTCGACTAGATTGCCTTCCACAAAGGACACTAGTATTGTCACGACCCACACCCACTTTTTCGGATACGAGTGTGTGTCCAAGTCCATCCTACGCCACGGTATTGGCAGTAGTACGTTGTCAAGCCCACAATAAATAAATGCTCATAAATAATAATCTTTATTGCTCACTCATATTACTAAATTAATTACAACATTTACAAGTTTTACATCGAATGAAATACAATGTCTCACAAAATAGAAAACAACTAACTCAACTATCTACTAGTCTTCTAGGGTTTGGGCCTTCAATCACCTGTATCTTCCCAATGCTAAGAGTAGCCGTGACTAACCTGAAAACATGGTTTCCACTCAGGATGGAATGAGTACAATATAATAGCAGTTCCAATAATTGACAACATCTATAAAACAGTAAATAATACTGAAATACATGATGGAAGGATTAAGCAGAGAATGGTATGAAACATGTGAGTAAAAGCAAGAGAGCATGGTAACAAAGACAAGGTAGTAACAGTAATACATGGCTGCAACAGAAACAATAATATATAGTAAGACTGCATCTAATTAGTGAGTTGAAATACCATTTTCGACATGTAAACGGCTAAGGGATAAATTCGGCACCCTACACGTGAAGTATGCGACTGCTATCAGACACGATTAGACAAATGATATGTTTCTGGGTATATTTACATGTCTACTAATGTATTTTCCCACCCGAATAGTACTAATAGATCCAAACAGGTCTTGAACATAAAAATTAGACATGAACATACCAATCACGAAATATAACATGAGAGGAATCCATACATACTATATCGTGTAACCATCGTGTCGAGAATCAACCGAAGAATAATGTAAGACAATATTAAATACATTAATCATAGAAGTTATCAAATATAAAAACTATCATAAAATATACTCGTCAGAGGTCTTTTGCTAGTAAAACTGATAATACCATCGCGTTAAGAATAGTCCAGTTAGCTAGGGGTAGCACGCAAAACCAAACAAACTCCAAGACATACCAAGCCCATCTGGCCTATTTGAATTTTATGGCCTCTAGGAAAGAATTCGGGCCGAACTCTGCCCTACACAGAGTTCGGGCCGAACTCTGTCCCCTAGAATCTGGGACCTTAATTTTAGGGTTTCCTAGATGCTAGTTGTTTATTGGTCAAAAATTTTAAATTTTAGATAGAATTCTGGCCGAATTCTGCCTCCCCTAACTAGTATAAATAGGGCATGATTTCACTCTCTTTCATTCATCAAATCATCAAATCAATTCTTCTCTTCTATAGCCTATACATTCTAGAGCTTACTCTTCTCATCTACTAGCCACAAAACTTCCCAAGCCCCAAAGGTGCTCAGTGCGAGTCGACTAGAAGTTTGTGTGCAAGAGTTTCAAAAGAGGTCACTTGAACAATTCTAAGTTTTTCCATCTACGAATCTGTAAGAAGTTGACGTGCTCTTCTGAGTAGAGGCACGTGCTTGTACGCTATTTCACAAATAGTGGATTTCAATCCTGAGCTAGAGTTCTCAAGCCTGGACTAGTCCTCCACGAGGGAAACCATGTTAAAACTGTTGTATCTGCGTATGCTTCTCTGATCTCTGTTTATATTTCGCATTTATACTCTGATTATACTTTCTGTTGGTTGGACATGAATAGAGTTATTTTTTAATTTGAGTATTATCAACACATACTCTATTTACCCCCCTAGAGTTGCCTACACGTACTTCAATTGGTATCAGATCTCTGTTCTCTTGATACGGATTAACATCCTGGAGCTGATCCATGGCAACCACACAACCTATTTTTTCCAACCATGGTGAGGGACAGTCCACACATAGGCCACCCCTACTTGATAGAACCAACTACATTTATTGGAAGACTAGAATGAGTTTCTATCTCAAGTCTCTAGACTTTGATCTTTGGACCATCGTCACTGATGGTTACAAGAAGCCTGCTAGGATTGTTGTTGAGGGGACTCTTATTGACAAACCCTACGACAAATATACCGACGAGGAAAAGAAATAAGGTAGCCTAAATGCTAGGGCTATTAATGCTCTTTTTTGTGCCATAGACCGGACTGAATTCAATCGGGTCTCTACATGCTCCACCTCATACAAAGTATGGAGGCTTCTAGAGGTGACTCATGAAGAAACCACACAAGTTAAAGAATCAAAGATCAGCCGTCTGACACAAGAATACGAGGCATTCAAGATGAAGCCCAATGAGACTATCACTCAAATGTTCACAAGGTTCCTCGACATCATTAACCTGATATCTTTCTTTGGCAAAGAGTACTCCAACCATGAGAAGATTCGCAAGCTTCTCATGGGACTGCCAAAGATCTGGAACCCTAAGGTGACAGCAATCATAGAAGGCAATAATCTCACCAATATGTCAATAGAAACTTTGATGGGCAAGCTGATGACTCACGAGCTCGACCTCAAATACTTTGACGAACCTGCTCCAAAGCAAAAGAAAATCGCGCTTCGAGCTCATCGCCGAAGAACCATTACAGAGGAGACAGACGACGATACTTCCGATGGTGATGATCAAGCACTCTTGGTACGCAATTTCAAGAAGTTTCTACGCTTCAACCAAAGGAAGAAAGACCAAAAGGAAGATGATGAAGAACCAACTTGCTTTGGCTGCAAGAAGATAGGACACGTGAGAAAAGACTGCCCTATAGAAAAGAAATGTGGTCGATATAAGAAGCCGTATAAAAAGTCATCCTCAAGGAAATATGCCAACCCCGGCATCTGGCATAAAAGCGAAGCCAGTGACTCCGACGAAGAAGATAACTCTCCCCAAGACTCGACAAACGTCTGCTAATAGCAATCTCTGATAAGGTAACGCATGATCCTCTTGATGACTTCACTTTCGATGAACTAGGTGATGCCTTTAGTGATCTACTTGAAGACCACAAAAAGGTTATCAACAAGTATAAACATGCTAAGGATAAAATCACGGCTCATAAAGCTGAGATCCATAGACTTTCATGCTTATTAGAAAATGTTAGAGACACTCCTCCCATAGAGGACACCGAGGAGGTATCCAAGCTTAAGTTAATCTTACACGATGCCGAATCCATCATTAAAAAACAAGCACGAGATATTTCAGTACTCAATAAAGAGCTTACAGAAAAGAAGAACAAATGCAAAGTTGCTACTGCTAGAATTAATTGTCTTACTTCTAAATATGATGAGTTGTATGTTTTCTCTAAGAAATTAGAGATTAGACTGGGCAAACAGGTTATTCAACCTCAAACTCAGTCTCATAGTCACAGCACACACACTAAACACCTACACAGTAGAACACATCATTACAATAACATGCATCCACAACTACACAAAAATATGCTTTTATGTACACCTACTCCCATGCAGCACGTAAAACACACGCGTAAATTTATCATCATCCAGCTGCTCCACACAATTACTATAATCATCATGTTGCTGCACGTAGCTATCATCATCCTACACCCACATATAGACATCACTATCAGCATGCATCTAATACAAATATGTATGCTATATGTACTTGTTGTGGTTTATACGGACACGTATCACCACAGTATATAATTAAAAAATTAGTTGATATTAATCTATATGCATGGGTATTGAAGACTAACTTTTCAGGACCGACAAGAATCTGGGTACCAAAGGTCACATCTACTCGTGGTGTAGGTGGACCTTCCTTTTCAAACTAGAAGCAAATGGATTCTCGATAGTGGGTGCTCACGATATATGACTGGAGATGCAAATCTATTCGCAACACTATCGATGAAAAAGGAAGGATATGTATCCTTCGGCAACAATCTGAAATGCTATATCATAGGTAACAGTACAATTGGTTATCCTCCTTCTCCCATCATTAAGGATGTCTGTTTAATGACCGAGTTAAAGCATAACCTGCCCAACATTAGACATCTTGCTGATCATGGATATGATATTAACTTCGAGAAAACTAAATGCTTTATCTATGATAGATCATCTGGAGACATCGCTTTTGAAGGGATAAGAGAAGATGACATATATATTTTCTATCTATCTTGAAATACTAACAGTATAGTAGATACCTTTACGTCTACAAAGATGAAAGGCTATTATGGCACCAGCGTCTTAGTCATGCCAACATGGACACTATATCAAGACTATCTACCAAAAAGCTAGTAAGAGGATTATCTGACATCACATTCAAAAAGGACACGCTATGTGCTGAATGTGAAAAAAATAAGGCTACCAAATCTTTTTTTAAATCCATCAACACTGTAAGTACCACTCGACCTTTGCAATTACTCCACATGGACTTATTTGGACCTAGTAGAGTAGTCAGTCTTGGCGAAAAACTCTATACTTTTGTTATTGTAGATAACTTTTCGAGATTTACTTGGGTTTTCTTTCTTGTAAACAAAAGTGATACTATTTCAGTTTTTAAAGTATTTTCTAAAAAGGTCCAAAACGAAAAAGGCTACATGATTACTCGAATCCGAAGTGATCATGGTGACGAATTCAAAATTTCAATTTTGAAAAGTTTTGTGAGTCAAATGATTTTGATCATGAGTTTTCTTGTCCTAGAACTCCTCAACAAAATGGTGTTATGGAGTGAAAGAATAGAACTCTTGGCGATATGGCCAGAGTCATGCTGAATCAATTCTCTCTTCTAAAATATTTTTGGACAGAAGCTGTCAATACAGCATGCCATGTTTTAAATAGGATTTTGATTCAAAATATTTTGAAGAAAATACCCTATGATCTTTGGTTTGGTAGAACACCAAATATTTCTTACTTTCGAGTGTTTGGTTGTCGCTACTTTATCCTGAATACCAAAGACAACTTGGGCAAGTTTGATGCCAAAGCTGACGAAGGTATTCTTCTTGGTTTTGCTGCCAAGAGCAAAGAATATAGAGTGTTCAACAAACGCTCTATGATTGTTGAAGAGTCTACTAATGTCACTTTTTGATGAGAGTAATAGTACAGCTGTTTTAACCGATGACAACGTCGACGCTTACTCCGAACCATCAACTTCTACTCCTGTGGATACACCACCTGAAATCAGTTCTCTGGAGAGCTTACCAAAGAAGTTCCAATTCAAAGCTATGCATCCAGAAAGCTTGGTAATATGTGAGGTATCACAAGGGGTAACTACTCGATCTTCTTTGAGAGAATCTATTGATAGCACTACTTTTATTTCTTAAATTGAACCCAAAAATATTTTAGAAACTTTTAACGATGAATTTTGGATATCTGCAATGCAAGAAGAACTCAACCAATTTGAACGAAATCAGGTTTGGGAACTTGTTCCTAGACCTGCTGATAACTCGATCATTGGTACTAAATGGATTTTTCATAACAAAGTAAATAAGGACCGTTTAGTCACCCGTAACAAGGGTTATCTTGTAGCTCAAGGATACAACCAAGAGGAAGGTATCGACTACGATAAGACGTATGCTCCTATTGCACGACTTGAATCTATTCGGATGCTTTGCACCTTCGCAAATTTCCAAAACTTTAAACTTTTTCAAATAGATGTGAAAAGTGCTTTTCTAAATGTCTTTATTAAAGAAGAAGTTTTTGTTAAGCAACCCCCTGGTTTTAAAAATCATAAATTTTTCGACCATGTTTTTAAACTTGAGAAAGCTCTTTATGGCCTCAAACAAGCTCCTCGACCTTGGTATAAACGCCTTAGTACTTTCTTACTTGATAAAGGATTTTCAGATGGGATAATTAATACTACACTTTTCATAAAATCTCTTGATGACACTATTCTGTTAGTACAAATCTATGTAGATGATATAATATTTGGGTCTACTAATGAGGGTCTATGCAAGGAACTTGCCAAGTGTATACAGAACGAGTTTGAGATGAGCATGATGGGGGAGCTCAACTACTTCCTTGGATTGCAAGTCAAATAATACTCGCAAGATGCCTTCATCAGTCAGTCGAATTATACAAAGGTCATGCTGAAAAAGTTTAAGCTTGACAACATCAAACCTATCAGCACTCCTATGGCTACTACAACAAAGTTGGAACCTGATGAAAGCGACAAATCGGTTGATCAACATAAGTATCGAGGTATGATTGGTAGTCTATTGTATTTAACTGCTAGTCGTCCCGATATTATGTATAGTTTTTGCTTATGTGCTAGATATCAAGCTAATCCTAAGGAATCACATATGACCGCGATTAAGCGTATCTTTAGATTTCTTAAAGGAACTATTACGGTAGGCTTGTGGTATCCCAAAACTACTTCCTTTGTCTTAATCAGATATTTCGATGCTGATTTTACGGGATACAAAGTCGACCGTAAGAATACCAGCGGCACGTGTCATTTATTATGAGAGGCTTTAGTCTCATGGTTTAGCACGAAGCAGAGTTATGTCGCGTTATCCACAACATAAGCTGAGTACACCGCATCTGGTCGTTGTTGTGCACAGATTCTGTGGATGAAGCAAACTCTTGAACACTATAACTTTCTATTCAAGCATATACCTATTTTCTGTGATAACACTAGTGCAATAAATTTGACCAAGAACCCAGTATGTCACTCACGTACAAAGCATATAGAAATTAGACATCATTTTTTACGTGATCATCAATTGCATGGCACTATAAACTTAGAATTCATTGACACTGAACATCAGCTAGCAGATTTCTTTACAAAACTACTAGCCGAAGATCGCTTCAATTTTCTTTGTCGAGACTTAGGAATTTCGGATAAAACTGTCATTCAATAAGATGTACCTGCGTAAATAACGGTTATAACATATATCATTCATGGTGACATTGCTTTGGGTATATGCCGAAAGGGCCCTTCTAACAAAAAGACGTAAAAGCCTAAGCGATACGGTGCACTAGTCTTCGGACTACCGCTAGCTGGGATCCGGTCCCTACAGCAAACCTGAGGCAGTTCCATTATGCTGATCATTATTTTAACAATAATTTATTATATGGCCACACTATTTTATGTCTTATAACATTCATTATTCCTCATTCGAGATTTTTTTCAAAACATTGAGTTGTAGTATTTCTATTTTTGATTGTCAAAACCATGCACTTTGGTTCATTTTGAGTTATAAACTGCTAGTTGTCTCTTTCCCTTATTAACGATGGTTATGGTTTAAAGTTGTGTGATTGCATGTATTCACTTTGTCTATTTTCTGGCGGAGCCATTATATCATTTTGCTAAATGACAAAGGGGGAGAATACTTGATACTTGCTTTAGGAATACTTGATATGTGCTTTGAGCTTCTATATGTATTATGTTGTGCTTGCTTGGATTAGAACTTGTCTCATGACATATCTATTTACTGGGGAACCGACATGTTCATCTACAGGGGAGCTATTGTCTTTATTCCATACAACATGTGTCCAGGTATGATTGTTGCGACATACAAATATTATATTTTTTGTCAATTATCAAAATGGAGGAGATTGTTGACCCAAACTGGATCACAGTCAACCTGATCTTGATAATAAACAAGACGATATCTATTATGATCCAACTTGACACATCAAGCTCCATCAAGCTCCAAAACAGAACATCATCACATATCAATTCAAGACAGACATCATCGACGATTGCTATGACAGTGCTGCTATTTCTTGTACTCTGAGTCTATAATTTTGCATTTTATTGAGTCTAGGCTGTTGTAAGTTAAGTCGCACTGAGTATCTCAACCCTAGACTTAATATCCAAAGCTCCACTAAACAAACTCCAAGACATACCAAGCCCATCTAGCCCATTTGAACATTCTGGCCTCTAGAAGACGAAATTTTGGCCGAACTATGACCCACACAGAGTTCGGCCGAACTCTGTCCCCTAGAATCCAGGACCTTAATTTTAGGGTTTCTTGGATGCTAGCTGTTCAACGGTCGAAAATTTTGAATTTTGAGATAGAATTCTGGCCGAATTCTGCCTCCCTGACTAGTATAAATAGGGCATGATTTCACTCTCTTTCATTCATCAAATCATCAAATCAATTCTTCTCTTCTTCTCTATACATTCTAGAGCTTACTCTTCTCATCTACTATCCACAAAACTTTCCAAGCCCCAAAGGTGCTCAGTGCGAGTCAGCTAGAAGTTTGTGTGCAAGATTTTTAAAAGAAGTCACTTGGACAATTCCAAGTTTCGCCATCTACGAATCTGTAAGAAGTTGACGTGCTCTTTTGAGTAAAGGCACATGGTTATACGCTATTTCAAAAATAGTAGATTTCAATCCTGAGCTAGAGTTCTCAGGCATGGACTAGTCCTCCACGAGGAAAACCAGGTTAAAACTGATGTATCTGCGTATACTTCTCTTATCTATATTTATATTCCGTATTTATACTATGATTATATTTTCTGTTGGTTGGACTTGAATAGAGTTACTTTTTAATTTGAGTATTATCGACACATACTCTATTCTTCCCTCCCCCCCAATCTAGAGGTTCCTACACGTACTTCACTTCTCTATTTCTCTTTCATTATGTATATGCGATGGTCGGTTGGGCTGTTATGCGAGTCTGTGGGTAGATAAGTATCTCACGAGATTTTGGGTTTGGGCTTTTTTTTTCTTTTTTTTCTTTTTCCTTTATAGCTATATACCTAATATATATTTACCTATATATAGATATCTTCACCTATATATGTATACATATAGAATAATATATTTATGCGCATATTTGATAAATACAAAGAATCTTTTAAAATTATTCTAAAATAATAACCAATTTGAATATAGCATATATCTATTGTTAACTCTATCTACTACAATTTATATAAATAATACCTCATTTATATGGATATATATATTTCCAACTTCACAAATAATATTATACTTATTCATGCATTACCATATTATGTATACTTTAATGTAAACTCAACTATATATATATATATATATATATATATATATATATATATATATATATATATATATATATATATATATATATATATATATATATATATATATATAAAATATATATATATATATATATATATATATATATAGTCTAGAAGCCCCATAATTCCTAAATATATATTTTAAGAAAACAGATATCATTTATCCAAAATAAAATATCAAGTTAATAGAAGTCACAAAATTACTTACAAGACCACTAAAATAAATTACCAATTTACATATAATATATCACTACATGGACGTGTTTGGACGCACTACACGACTACATGGTTTGGGTCAAGTGTCACAACCCACACCCAGTATAGGGGCACGAGTGCGTAACAGCGCCCAGCCTACACTACAAAATCGGCAGTAGAACACTGTTCTATGTTACTAACTATCAACTCACACAATGATATAATGTACCTGTCAAGATCTCAACTCCGAATGGAGGACAAGTATAAAGATATAATGATACTCAATCACAGTCTAAAGCACGATAAGATATCACAGAAGTCTAAATAACTATAAAGACTCAACAAACAACAAATAAAATAGTATCTATAATAAATCTCAAATACAAGCCAAATCTCCAATTATTATAATTCAACTCCAAATCAAAAAATTTAAAACAAGTCCACTAAACTAGTCTCTCGGCCACTCCTGAGAATCGGGATCCAAGGTAGCTATCCCCTCCTCAGATACATAAAAGGTAGGACACATATCCTCCGAGCAATCATCTGAAAAATATATCCAGTCAGGATGGAACGAGCACATCTCCTCTAGCAATCCTAAATAAATGGCAAAGACTATAAAGCAGTTATTGACAGTTATACTTGATGAATCATGGAAGCTGAGACAGGTAATAAAATATCCAATTTAGAACAAGGTAAGTAAATACAGAAAAACAGGAGAGCATGGCAATGAAGACTGTAAATAGAGATAACTAACTAGAACAATGTGAGACGAGTCTAATCTGTAAAACATGAGACAATGTGAATCTTGTACAAGATAGTCTAGTGTGTTTTGAAGTACTATTTTTGACATGTAAACGGGTAGCGAGTAAATACGACACACTGCATGCTTGACAAGCGTGCGACGGCAATCTTTCACGATTAGACGAGTAATACGGCACATCGCACGCTTGGCCAAACGACGACGGATATCTTTCTTGTAGGGGGTTCTTGTTGAATATGGCACGTCGCACGCTGGACCCAGCGGAGACAGCTATCTTGCTTGTAGTGATAGTTCTTCTATGATTAGAATAATTAGTACTTGTAGGTGTTTCGAGTAGGTGGTTCTTGTGAATGATTCAAGTAGTAGAGGCTAGATGAGTCAAGTACGTGTGTTGCGAGTGAATGAATCCAGAATACTAATAGGTGTTGTAACATATAATCAAATAGAACTATAATAGAAGCTGAATCATAGTAATCATCAAATAAGTGAAAGAACTATCAGAGAATGTACTCACCTGTCGTCCAGAGTAGTGAATGAGGATCGATGCCCAAAGTTGTGTCACACAAACCTATATATGAGATGTACATGATTATTTATTATTCTAGAGTAAACAGTGAAATAGATGCACTAATTATATGCTCCTAGGCTAATTCTAGTTCAAAGGTCAAACTTTGTCAAAACCTAGCTATTTACCTTATACCTTAACCTTATTTCTTTACCTATACACCCACTCTCTTAATATTTAGCCATTTTATAACACACCCTAGCATACCCACTCAAATTCTCACATTGTAATGCCTCCATGCTCATCTAACTATCCATCTATCATCTATCAATCTACCTTCCAACTACTTAACCTATATACCCAACTCATCTAATTACTATCCAAGATAATTACACCCACACTCGACACTAAACTGAAACACTCACATATACAATGGTTTACCCTTCCTACTGACTGTGATATGCTAAGGAAAGATTGATACATGATATTCTCACCTAAGTATATATCTAAGTACATATCCTTAGCTATCAATACAAGTATTGAACCCAAACTTATCTATCTAACCCATGTCTAGTGCCTCCTCATGACATTAACTAACAGTGAACAATATATATAGGCTTATATAACTAAAATATATCATCATCCATTTTTCTAACTGAACACACAATAATTCCTCCAATACATCATACAACCTTCAGTATCTCAACACACCCATGCACTAATGGACTAACCCCAAGCCTATGGTTCATACTAATTCCCACATGTCCAATCTTCTTAATCCTTCATACCCTATACTGCATACTCAATGACAGCCTACACACACACAGGGGCAGCCTCATGTGCCACAACCCTACTATAGGCAGGGCCTATGCTAGCTGCTGCTGCTAGTACATCCATTGCAATGCATGTGAGGCCATGCCACATCTGAACATGAGCAAGGGCTGAACATTTGAATATTAACATGACGAAAGAAATAGGACTGTAACTAAGCAATGGGTCTGAATCATGTGAATGAAGTCATAGTGGATAGATATTAACACATGTACTGAACAAAAGGGTTAAACTCCTATGTCCTTACTCCTATTATAGATACCATCTGATACCAACCCCACATTCTCTAATACACTTATGAAGCACATAGTCAATACCAATATACCCTCTTAAAACCCCTTGAGCACATCCATCATACCATAATTTGTATATATAACAAGTATTTCCCTAATTAAATGCAATGAAGGAATTATTAGTATTCTAGAGCCCCAAATCATACAGTATTCTATTTGGTAATTTGTTCAACCACCAACTGAACATCAAATAGGAAATGAAATCGAACAAATGGTGATATGTGACTAATAATGAAGAGAGTGACTAAACACGTATAAGTCCGAACCAAGGCCATACAGTGAACCTAATAAATTGCAGTGGGTGGAATAAGGTGGACAAAACCTAATATGGAACCTGGACAAAACTAGCATGAACATAAGATGCATATGAGCCAACCAACTTGCAAGACAAGTCAGTATACAAAGAGAGGTGGACAAGATAATAGATTCCTGGATTTGATCATTAAGAGTCTAGGGACAAATCATGAACCAAAAAGGGAGACTAATATATTTGTTAGGATAGTAACATTGTTCTAAAGGTCTATTTCAAGGTAGGGTATCACATTACTGGACTGAATTCATAATAGAACACAGGTCAGATGGGTAATGGTGATGTGAAGTTTGGTGCTCTTAATGATACAGGACAGTCATATGGTGACTAAGCAAAAAAGGATTCAAATTGGAGCAGGACAGACATGGTAATATGGATGTTAGGCTTGAACAATTAAGGATATGGACATGATGATAAAAGGAAGATGCAATAGGAATGCAGGACATCTCAAAGAAACTAGGATACTGGACATTAGGGTCAAGTGGGCCCTAATGCATCCTCTGAACCAAGCACATGATAATGTGCTATATAGCTCACATCTACAACTACCTGGTCAGAACATAAGAGGTATTCAAATTGGACTGCTACCAAGCAGAACATGGCATCCTAGTTGTTTGGGTCTGTTGCAGGACACTACGTATAATAGCTAAAGCCATTGGGGTCTGAACAACTAAGAGGAGACTGATACTCAAGAGTATCAGTCAACCAATCAAGCAGGAGACTGATACAAATTCTATTGGGTCTGATGTAAGATCTTTGGTGGACTGAAACTTTTATTCGAAAGGACTGAACATAAGGATGATATGGGAATTTGGCCAATGCAGTTGAGGACTGAACCTTCAATGAAATGGACTGGACCTTCAAATAACATGGACTGAATGTAAGTGATATGCAGGACAATAATAAGAAATTGACTTAATTAGTAAGTGATTGAACCAAGTAATGATACGAGGATTGAACAAGGAATTAAACCAAATGGGGCATTGGGTCTGAACAATGTTACCAAAACAATGAAGTGAAGGACCGAATATAAGAAATCCTAATCAATACATGCTAATAGATGCAATGGACATGGATATAGCTCTGGACAGAATAGGACACTATGAATAGTCTGCATAAGATGGCATGCACTAGCCTCTGTAGCGGCTATTAACCCTGTGGTGGCCTCCTACACTCGAGTTACCTCCTCTCCTCTACACTGGCTTGTACGACAGGGCTAAACTAAGGAAGTAATGGGCTGAACATACCACTACAAGTAGTGGACAGAAAAAAGGGCAGACTATGACGAAATAGTGAACAGAACACTAGGCAATAAACCACCAAATCCAACTTTAACCTATCAAACCCTTACAATATCACTAGATAACCATAGTATAGTTAAGACATATCAACTCAAACCCATGACAATAAGTAAAACTAAAATTTAAACACAAAAATCCCTAAGAGTCATTTCATCAAACACTTGGTGTGCGTATCCGATACTCTCGTAATACACACATCAAACGATCAAAAATTTACCCAAATCCTTCCATATACTAAAGGGGACCTAAATGAATGCATCTACATCAAGGAAATGGAAATTAGAGGGTTTAGAGAGCTTTTACCAATTGAGAGTTGGAATCTCAATAAAAACTTCTAGATCTTGATCTCCACCAAGCTCTAATGGTCAAATTGCTCCAATTGCTCCCAAGCTAGGCAATAGAGGTTTCCTCTCTCCAAGGGGAATAGATTGCAATTCGTTTGACAGAATTTAGACTCAATTTGGATATTGGAGGCAATTTAAGGAAGAACACAAATTAGGGTTAGGGTTTGTAATGAAAGAGGGAAGAAGGAGGCTATGTTAGATATAAATAGCGAGGGTATGGCATGTGTGGCCGGCCAAGGGGTGTGGGCTAGGGTTTGGTTGGGTGCAAATGTCTAAAAGCCTTCCTAAGTTGTCATTTCAAGCCTTTTAAGGAAAAGGCCCAATGTGGCTTATATTTTAAGTTATTAAATAGATTCAAAATGACACTCTAGCTAGATTTGAGTCTAACTTAAGTTGTCTAATCTCTCTAACCAAGTTTCTTTGGTCATGGTTAACATCTACACAGTGTAGTTCTAGGGTTTCACCAACTAAAGACACTAAACAAATCATTAATTAAATAATATTAAAATAATCAAAAAAAATTAATAATTAATAAAATATTCTTGTTCTAGAATGTGGTGGGGACAAATCTACCCCCTAGAAAAATTGTCCTCAAAATTTAAGGTGGTTGTACTCCTTCTAGGTCAAACCCCCGACAATCAAGGTCAAGAAAATTCTATCTAATAACATGCAAAGTCATGGTCCTATTGGTCGTAATTTCATAGTCTTAAACAGATCACTATACTATCTAGCACATCACAAAATATCCTGACAGGTACTATTGGAATCATACACAACAAGATGAAAAGAAGGACAAGAAAGACAGGCCTGCTAACACGTCACCCGTAGCGTCGGTCTCCTCGACCGTCAGCGCAAAAGCCCTGCCCCTCTGGTGTTGGGTATGGTGTTGTGCCACAGGTGGCCTAGCTCCCTCTCTCATACCCTGTGCTCTGTCAAATGAAGACGCGGTGGGGCAATCCTTTATCTGGTGAGCAGCGGATCCACAGAACAGACACACTTTCAACCTCCTCCTTCAAACGTCCCAAGTGAGTCCCGGTTTCCTTTAGTAGGCACAGGTAGGCACCCTCTGGTTATGTGTCACGCCCCAGAACCAGAATACTGGAGAGCGGGGGCAGACATAGCCAGCTACGTATATGAAATGGAATCCATCTCGCTATACGATCACGGCTGTCTAGATACATGAGGGTTTATCTACAAGACAACAGTCTCTTAAGGTCATGAACAAGCCTAGTATCTCAATCAAGCAAGTAAGTAAAAGTCACAAGATGTATGATCATTAAATATACAATAGTAAGGCGTCCCAAACATTACATATTCAGTTGATCATGAAGCTAGTCGTTACAAAATATCAGGACTAGCAAGAGTTTAGTCATACATGATCAACCCTAGGATCTGTTAATCATGTTACAGCCCATAGGCAGACAGTAAGTAAGTGCAATCGAGCTAAACAGGTGCTCGTCGGCTAAATGTCTCAAAAGAATATTTTTACAATATAGTGGGAGAGCCAAAAATAACCCACTCGTTGCCAGGGTTCCGTCTAGTGGCCACCATCTGGCTAGAAGGTCGGTAGATCCTCTGGAGCTGCTCCGAAATCTGGCCACACAAAACCAGCTGGGTCAGACCCCAGAAAGAGCAAGTGCCATAAAGGAAGCTTCACTTAAGAACTAAATCCAGCAATCAGCACAAGATATAAATAAAAGTAAGAACTGGAAATAAAGAAAATACACCAGGATGATATACGACGAGATAACCATGGATCTATTCAGATAACCAGGTTACAACCCGTAAACCAAACAAGGACCGGGGTTGTAACCCTTCGTCTGAACAGAACTTGGAATTCTCACCATTTATCGGTAAAATAAATACAAGCATTCTGGTCATTCAATAATCTGGAACAGGATCAGGGCAAGACTAGACTGGTTAGACTCCGTCCAATCACTTCACGGCCAAGCAAGAATTACGGCTTGATACTTTAACTAACTAGGGTTGTCACAAGCCTAATTACTAACATGATGCAGTAAGATTATTCTACAGCCACAAGCCCTGCAGACCATCCAGGTTACCCGGGTTAAAAGATTAGAGTTGAATTC
The DNA here is from genome assembly GCA_029216955.1 of Iris pallida. NCBI lineage: Eukaryota > Viridiplantae > Streptophyta > Magnoliopsida > Asparagales > Iridaceae > Iris > Iris pallida. The sequence continues at coordinate 2,620,719 of JANAVB010012199.1, read as the reverse complement.
AGGTGGGTATCATCGTCCAGGAAACGAATGTACCCTTAGGTAGCTTGAAGGGTGCAACACATGACAGTGTGCTGGAAATGTGCCCTACTCGACGGCAGGCTACAGATCCTAAGGCGTGCCCAGGTAACGGGATTGCCTGTAGCTGGGAAATCTTGTCATGACTAATGTATTAATCTAATTATTAGCCTTAGTCTATTTTAGTAGGTACTCCTGACCGTGGTACTCAGGAGTCTCTGTCCTAGACATGATGCAAGACAGGACTGGTTTATTTATACAAACACAATCGCCCATGGTGTCCAGATTAATTATACAGGTCATGTCATGTCAGGTAGCCGTCGCAATAGCTATTCGAGATAATCATGTCAGGTTATCATGCCAAGTGTACTTGTCAGGAGTGCGCCACGACGGGCCACTATCAGGTCATGTCAGGTTATTATGTCAGGAGTGCACCACTACGGGTCACTATCACGTCATGCTCAATTATCAATTCCAAACATATCAAGTAAATTCGTGATTATCAAGTTCAGGACAAAAGGCGTAAGGATATAAAATGGACGTTAAATATCTAATAAAATATCAATATACAGGGCTATAGAAGATCCAGGGTAAGTAGGGTGAAGTCCAGTTGCACCTAAACATCAGGTTGCGCCTGAGTCAGACTGCGCTCAAGTTAGGCTGCGCTCAAGTCAGCGTATACAAGAAATACATAATACGAACCACAGGCATTACAACTCTACCCACCTTAAAAGAATTCCGTCCTTGGAATTTAATCAAGAGGCTAGAGGAGCAATGACAAGCTACATTAATCACATGCAAGCTATAACTAGGCAGACAATCACTCATTCAAGCAAGGAATCGAAGGCATGAGGCATAAGAAAGACATTATACCTCACGAGTCAAATAAGTCGGGATATCGCGATCGGATATCATTCTCACGCTCCCACGTTGACTCCCCAAAGAGTGATGACCCCAAGCAACTCGGACTAACTTGGCAGTCTTGTTCTTGAGGATCTTCTCTCTCCGGTCCAATATAGACACGGGCCTCTCCTCATACGAAAGGTTGGTACCAACAACCAATTCCGAATGATCCAGGATGTGGCTCGGGTCCGGGATATACTGTCGTAATTGGGATACATGGAACACGTCATGCACCTCACTTAGCGACGGTGGAAGAGCGAGACGATAGGATACATCTCCTACTCGCTCCAGAATATCAAACGGTCCTATATACCTAGGACTAAGCTTGCCCCGTACGCCGAAACGAATGACGCCACGGTTAGGCAAAATCCCTAGGAATACATGATCGTCGACCGAAAACTCGAGAGGGGGCCGATGAGAATCGACCCAATGGCGCTGGCGATCTTGGACAACTCGAAGATGATCTCTGACTCGCCTGACCACTTCAACTGTCTGGGCAATCATTTCTGGACCGAGCATCTGTCTCTCTCCAACATCATTCCAGGCTAGCGGGGATCTGCACTTCCTACCATACAGTGCCTCGAACGGTGCCATCTGGATACTGGCCTGGAAACTGTTATTGTACGAGAATTCCACCAGGTGCAAGTGATCTTTCTATGAACCACCGAAGTCAAGTGTGCAAGACCGCAACATGTCTTCAAGAGTCTGGATCGTGCGCTCCGACTGGCCATCTGTCTGCGGGTGATATGCTGAACTGAACTGGAGATGAGTTCCCAAACTCTCTTGCAAGCTACGCCAAAAGTGCAACGTAAATCTTGAATCTCGGTCCGAGGTGATACTGACTGGCACACCGTACAATCTGACAATCTGTCTGAGGTACATCTCTGCTAACTGAGCCGTCGACTGACCAACTCTGAATGGAAGAAAGTGAGCAACTTTCGTGAGCCTGTCAACTATAACCCAGATAGCATCTCTACCAGCTGGGGATCTACGTAGTCCAGTCACAAAATCTATGGTCACATGCTCCCACTTCCATTCTGGAATCGGTAAGGGCTGAAGAAGTCCAGCCGGTCTCTGATGTTCGGCTTTAACTTATTGGTAAACCAAACACCGAGAGACAAACCGAGCTATCTCCCGCTTCATGTCATTCCACTAGAAATGCTGTCGGATATTACGGTACATCTTCGTACTGCCGGGATGGATGGAATACTACGAACTGTGCGCTTCTGACATGATCTCCTGCCGGACATCTCCGTTGGGTACACAAAGATGCTTACCATGTCGAAATGTACCATCCTCATGAATGCATAACTCTGGTCTTCGTCCTGCCTCACACTCTGCTCTGAGTCGCTGAAGCTTGGAATCTGTCGACTGCGCCATCCGGATCCTCTCGACTATAGTGGACTGAACTTGCATACTGGCCATCAAGGCCACACTGGAAGGGAGAACAACTTCAATACCCATCTTCTGAAGATCTGCTAACAGCTCTGGTTGCGCTGTTAGAAAATAAACTCCCGCTTTCCTGCTCAATGCATCCGCAACAACATTGGCCTTCCCAGGATGATACTGCAGGTTGACATCATAATCCACAAGAAGCTCCAGCCACCTTCTCTGACGTATGTTAAGATCCTTCTGGGTGAAAACATACTTCAGGCTCTTGTGGTCGGTAAAAATCTCCACCCTGTCTCCATACAAGTAGTGGCACCACAACTTAAGTACAAACACCACTGCTGCCAGCTCCAAGTCATGGGTTGGGTAATTCCTCTCATGATCACGAAGTCGTCGTGACGCATAAGCTATTACCTTCCCATGCTACATCAGAACACATCCTAAACCTCTGCCTGAAGCATCACAGTACACTGAGAATCCTCCGGTCCTATTTGGAAGCGTGAGAATAAGAGCTGTTATCAGGCCTCGCTTCAACTGCTCAAAAGAACTCTGATACTCTGCTGTCCAAGCAAACTGTGCATCCTTGCGGGTCAACTGCGTCAATGGCGCTGAAATTCGAGCAAAATCCAAAACAAACCGCCGGTAGTAGCCGGCCAATCCAAGAAAACTACGAACCTCTGCAACTGTGCTGGGCACTGGCCATGACTCAATAGCCACAATCTTCTGGGGATCCACTTTGACTCCTCCTCGAGTGATGATATAACCCAAGTACGAAATGCGATCGAGCCAGAACTCGCATTTACTGAACTTGGCATATAACTGGTGCTCTCTGAGGATCTGAAGAAATATACGGAGATGCTGCTCATGCTCCGCCTCACTCTTGCTGTAGACCAGAATGTCATCCAAGAACACAATCACAAACTGATCCAAGTAAGGCATGAAGATGCGATTCACGAGGTCCATGAATACTGCCGGCGCATTGGTTGCTCCAAAAGGCATAACAAGGAATTTCTAATGCCCATATCTCGATCTAAAAGCGGTCTTCGGGATGTCCTGCTCTCTGACTCTGATCTGATGATAACCTGAGCGCAAATCAATCTTCGAGAATACTGAAGCCCCCTTGAGTTGATCAAACGAGTCATCTATCCTCGGAAGAGGGTATCTGTTCTTGATTGTCACTGAGTTCAAAGTACGATAATCAACACATAACCTGGACGTACCATCCTTCTTTTTCACAAGAAGCATCGGAGCTCCCCAAGGCGATCCACTAGCACGAATGAATCCCTTAGTTCTGAGTTCTTCAATCATCTTGTACAATATCTTCAACTCTGACGGCGCCATCCTGTAGACTCTCTCTGACACTGGGGCTGTCCCGGGAATCAAGTCTATAGTGAACTCGATCTCCCGCTCCGGAGGCATACCTGGAAGTTCTTCTGAGAAAACATCTGGAAACTCCTCGACTATCCTGGGCAACTGAACTGCTGCTACTGCCATCCGCAATACTGGAGGAGATGACTCAACTTCGCCTCGGGAGAAAGAAAACTCCGGCTCGCCTGGAATGCTAAAAACAACCCGGCCAATGTGGCAGTCTATCCTAGCATACTGGTTCCTCAACCAATCCATCCCTAGGACCACATCATAATCGGCCATCGGGAACTCTATCAATCTAGCAGGGAATTCTCTACCGCTAACTACGATCCGATACGAGAAAAACACTCTATCTACTCCCACAAGTCCATTACCAGTAAGTATATTAAGCCTTACTGCTAATGACTCGGGCTCCAATCCTACCCGTGTCGCGAATCGTACAGACATAAATAAATACGATGCACCAGAATCAAATAAAGCTGAAGCTGGAAAGGAGTTGACGAGAATAGTACCTGCCACTACCTCTCCTGGTGCCAATCCTTCCTCCACGGTCATCACCATAGCCTGACCATGCCCTCAGGGTGCTGGTCCCCTCTGCTGAAATCCTCGCTGCCTGCTCTGACTCTGGGCTTGGACTTGTGCATACTGCTGGAAGTTCTGCTGTTGGAACACTTGGGTCTGAGGCGGCAAGGGCCTCGGCATTGGATACTGCTGCTGCTGGACCGGAGCTGGTCCTCTCACCGAAGAGCTAGAAAGGTTGGACGATGATGAACCACCCCTATTCGGTCAGGATCCAACCATATGGTCTGGTGCTCCACAAGCCAGACACAATCCCTGTGCCCTGCGATATTCTGCCACCACATGGCCTGGCTTTCCACAATGAGAACAACCCACTGCGGAAGATTGCTTCTGCTTCTGCTGCTGAGGGTGCGTCGGAGTTGAATGCTGAACCGACGTTACTGAGGCCGCTCGCCTCGGAGCTCCAATAGTCAAAGCCCTGGCTGCCGGGGCCGGTGCTGAAGACTGATTCATCTGGCCGTGAGATCTCTTCCAACCTCCGGTCCTATCCACAATCCTCTGGGAGGTATACTCATGCCTCCGGGCTGCTCTCAAGACTGCATCAAAAGTCTGATGCTCAAACTGCTCAACTACCAATAAGATCTCCAAGTGAAGTCCCTGCTGGAACCGCTGGGCTCTATCATACTCGGTTGCCACCAAAGTGGGAGTAAACCGACTGAGTCTGGAAAACTCGGCCACATATCCGTCGACTGTCCTGCCTCCTTGCTTCAGATTGGTAAACCTCGTCTGCAGATCATACCGAGCCACAGCGTCGAAATACTTGGTCTGGAATCTCTCTCTGAATACTGTCCAAGCAATGGGTGCTGCTAATCCAATGGACTGCACTGCCCACCAGCTGCGAGCAAGATCTAACAACTGCAGGCGGACAACGGCCATCTTCTCATTCTCTGGGGTCCTGGCTGCTTCTAGAATTACCTCTGTGTCCTGAAGCCATGCATCTGCTGCGATAGCATCTTTACTACTGTCAAAGAATGGAGGGTTCAAGCGCTTGAAGATGTTGGCCGCGCTGTTACCCTGATGACCACCCTGGGTCAAAGCATCCGTCACTGCCTGGTGCAAGGCATCTCAATGCCAGTCTTGGAAAGCTATCAAGGTCCTGACGAGTCCTACCAAAGTGTCGTCATCATGTTCTACAGGTTGAACTGGCTGGACTGGTGGCTCTCCGCCAGAAGGTACGACTCTGGAGGCTACTCCGGAATGCTGGGCTTGATCTCCAGGTTGCTGCTGGTCCGCGGGAGGTGCTCCGCCTTGCTGGTCGGTAGGACCACGAACAATACCGCTAAAGAAGACGACATAGGGAACAATAAGGAAGGACCAGGACAGATCAACGATACAAGCATATGATCAGGATAAGAATCCAGGGATTCAGAAGATACGAGCAGAGATCAAGGACGAATACTGATTGAGACATCTATTCGGTAAACCCTCACATATCTTGATTTACAAGACCTGCATGGGCCACCACTTAAACCATGTCACGTCCCAGAACCAGAATACTGGAGAGCGGGGGCAGACATAGCCAGCTACGTATATGAAATGGAATCCATCTCGCTATACGGTCACGGCTGTCTAGATACATGAGGGTTTATCTACAAGCTAACAGTCTCTTAAGGTCATGAACAAGCCTAGTGTCTCAATCACAAGCAAGTAAGTAAAAGTCACAAGATGTATGATCATTAAATATACAATAGTAAGGCGTCCCAAACATTACATATTCAGTTGATCATGAAGCTAGTCGTTACAAAATGTCAGGACTAGCAAGAGTTTAGTCATACATGATCAACCCTAGGATCTGTTAATCATGTTACAGCCCGTAGGCAGACAGTAAGTAAGTACAATCGAGCTAAACAGGTGCTCGTCAGCTAAATGTCTCAAAAGAATATTTTTACAATAGAGTGGGAGAGCCAAAAATAACCCACTCGTTGCCAGGGTTCCGTCTAGTGGCCACCATCTGGCTGGAATGTCGGTAGATCCTCTGGAGCTGCTCCAAAATCTGGTCACACAAAACTAGCTGGATCAGACCCCAGAAAGAGCAAGTGCCACAAAGGAAGCTTCACTTAAGAACTAAATCCAGCAATCAGCACAAGATATAAATAAAATTAAGAACTGGAAATAAAGAAAATACACCAGGATGATATACGACGAGATAACCATGGAACTATTCAGATAACCAGGTTACAACCCGTAAACCAAACAAGGATCGGGGTTGTAACCCTTCGTCTGAACAGAACTTAGAATTCTCACCATTTATCGGTAAAATAAATATAAGCATTCTGGTCATTCAATAATCTGGAATAGGATCAGGGCAAGACTAGACTGGTTAGACTCCGTCCAATCACTTCACGGTCAAGCAAGAATTACGGCTTGATACTTTAACTAACTAGGGTTGTCACAAGCCTAATTACTAACAAGATGCAGTAAGATTATTCTACGGCCACAAGCCCTGCAGACCATCCAGGTTACCCGGGTTAAAAGATTAGAGTTGAATTCAGGTGGGTACATCGTCCAGGAAACGAATGTACCCTTAGGTAGCTTGAAGGGTGCAACACATGACAGTATACTGGAAATATGCCCTACTCGACGGCAGGCTACAGATCCTAAGGCGTGCCCAGGTAACGAGATTGCCTGTAGCTGGAAAATCTTGTCATGACTAATGTATTAATCTAATTATTAGCCTTAGTCCATTTTAGTAGGTACTCCTGACCGTGGTACTCAGGAGTCTCTGTCCTAGACATAATGCAAGACAGGACTGGTTTATTTATACAAACACAATCGTCCACGGTGTCCAGATTAATTATACAGGTCATGTCATGTCAGGTAGCCGTCGTAATAGCTATTCGAGATAATCATGTCAGGTTATCATGCCAAGTGTACTTGTCAGGAGTGCGCCACGACGGGCAACTATCAGGTCATGTCAGGTTATTATGTCAGGAGTGCACCACTACGGGTCACTATCACGTCATGCTCAATTATCAATTCCAAACATATCAAGTAAATTCGTGATTATCAAGTTCAGGACAAAAGGCGTAAGGATATAAAATGGACGTTAAATATCTAATAAAATATCAATATACAGGGCTATAGAAGATCCAGGGTAAGTAGGGTCAAGTCCAGTTGCGCCTAAACATCAGGTTGCGCCTGAGTCAGACTGCGCTCAAGTCAGACTGCGCTCAAGTCAGTGTATGCAAGAAATACGTAATACGAACCACAAGCTTTACATCAAGTCCCCGAGGCTGATGCTGTACCTGCTGAGCTCTAGTCGATGCCAATAACTACTGGGGCTGGTGCACTGCCTTCTGCACGAAGGGACGCTTCGCACTACCACTCGCCCCTCCTGAATCATCCTTGACCCTCTTGGACTTGAGCTCCAAGTCATCCTCTACTGCCATGGTTCCTGTCAAGATCTTCTCAAAGGTAGCATCACGGTCACTCTTGGTCAGTGACTTGACCTCCTTGATCAAGCCCTTTCTAGACTTTCTGGCCTTCGCCACATCACTCAACCCTTCCACAAATCTGTCCAGACGGCAGAACTCTCCAACAAACTCCTCTACAGTCCTGTTCCCTTGGACGAGGCTCTTGAACTGACTCTTCAAGGCACTGAGAGCCAAATCAGAAAAGAACTTCTCCTTGAAAAGCTTCTTGAACTCCTTCCAAGTTCATCCTTCTACTCCAACCCTCGGATCGGTACGGTACCATGTCAAGGCCAAGTCGAACATATGGCTGCCGTCGCCTCAACCTACAGACTCTCTAGAATCTATGCCAGATATAGATCCCCTCGATGTGCTCAATCCAATCGTCTGCGTATAAGATACCTTCCGTACCCTTGAAGTCCTTGGACCGCATCTTCTAAAAATCAATAATGTTTCCTGGCCTCTGCTGCTGAACAGGTTCTCCCTGTCCTCCTGTGGCTGAGCTGCCACTCTCTCAACTACTATTATCGCAACCTAGTAGGCGTTCTCAATACCCTGTCTCAAATCAGCTGAATGGTGGCATTGAGCATCTATCATCTCCCTGAAGAGCGCAAACAGTTGTACGGCAACCACCAGAGCAGGAGGTGGTGGTGGAAGATGAAGAATATAGAGAATAACTGGGGAAATCCTTGGAACAGGTGTAGAAGGACCCCCAAAAGCTGCAGATACTCCCACGTGAGCAGACGTAAGGAGTGGAGCAGTCATAGCTGCATGCTGAATCGGACAAGAGGTGGCAGACCTCTAAGTATCTGACGGGACGGAGTGATGTAACCTAGTCTCCACTATCCTAAAGACAGATCAAATAAGAGGTCAATAATGGTGCAAGGATGATATCATCAAAGAATGGCGGGTATAAAATAGATTATTTTGATTTGACCGAGTGTCAGTAGATACAAATCTATGGAAATTTCCTAGTTGTGATTAAGTACCCTCTCATCTAAGCCTATTCCTTATTTCCTATCGCAAGCTGGTAGTAGTACAACTAAGTCGTCATACTACCACGATGTCGCAATAATGCGAATCTCGACCTGCATGGGCCACCACTAAAAATGTGTCACTACCCGCATCCAGTATAAGGGCATGAGTCCGTAACAGCGCCCAGCCTACGCCACAGAATCGATAGTAGAACGATGTTCTAGGTTACTAACTATCAACTCACATAATAATATAATGTACCTGTCAAGATCTCAACTCCGAATAGAGGACAAGTATAAAGATATGATGATACTCAATCACAGTCTAAAGCACGATAAGATATCACAGAAGCCTAAATAACTATAAAGACTCAACAAACAACAACTAAAATAATATCTGAAATAAATCTCAAATACAAGTCAAATCTCCAATTATTAAAATTTAATTTCAAAACAAAAAATCTAAGACAAGTCCACTAAACTAGTTTCTCGGTCACTCTTGAGAATCGGGATCCAAGGTAGCTATCCCCTCCTCGGATCCACAAAAGGTATAACACGTATCCTCCGAGCAATCATCTGAAAAAAATATCCAGTCAGGATGGAACGAGCACATCTCCTCTAGAGATCCCAAATAAATGACAAAAACTATAAAGCAGTTATAGACAGTTATACTTGATGAATCATGGAAGCTGAGATAGGTAATAAAATAGACAATTTAGAACAAGGTAAGTAAATACAGAGAAACAAAAGCGCATGGCACTGAAGACTGTAAATAGAGATAACTAACTAGAACAATGTGAGATGAGTCTAATCTGTAAAACATGAGACAATGTAAATCTTGTACAAGACACTAGTCTAGTGTGTTTTGAAATATTATTTTCGACATATAAACGGATAGCGAGCAAATACGACACACCGCACGCTCGGCAAGCGTACAACGGCTATCTTTCACGATTAGACGAGTAATACGATACATCACACGCTTGGCCAAGGGGCGACGGCTATCTTTCTTGTGGGGTGGTTCTTGTTAGATATGGCACGTCGCACGCTGGGCCCAACGACGACGGCTATCTTGGTTGTAGTAATGGTTCTTGTATGATTGGAATAATTAGTGCCTGTAGGTATTTTGAGTATGTGGATCTTGTGAATGATTCAAGTAGTAGAGGCTAGACGAGTCAAATACATGTGTTGCGAGTGAATGAATCTATAATACTAATACGTGTTGTGACAGAGAATCAAATAGAACTATATTAGAAGCTGAATCACAGTAATCATCAAATAAATGAAAGAAATATCAAAGAATGTACTCATCTGTCGTCCAGAGTAGTGAATGAGGATCGATGCCCAAAGTGATGGAACTGGGGATTCCCAGGACCCTTCCTTTGGTGTGCGTATTGATCGATAGAAAGTTAAACAGATCTAATACGTGATCTAACCCTTCATAGGCAGAAACTAGGGTTCACGAATTATACCTGCGACGGAAAGGAGACAAGTAATTCCTGGCAATCTCGAGCGGACGACCCCAAGATCTTCTGTACGTATTTCTTCCTTGAGTTGGACGTCGTGTGGGCGACGATCTCCCAACCTTTTCTTCTCCTTGGCAACCCTCTCTTTTTCTCCTTACGTGAATCACGAATTTAGAGAAAGTTTTAAATTTTTGATCAGTAATAATGGCGGCCAGAGAATAGAGGATATATATTGGCTACGGCAGGGACCATGAGGAGAAATTAGGGTTAGGTCTCCTAACGGATCTGGATATCCCGTGTTCAGCCCGAACACACAATCCAGGCCCATTAACAATAGCTCGGTCCACTAATGAGCTATTGTTGCACTACCTCCCTAATCCCAAATTATGTTTGTGGGCTCCTTTTATTATATGCTCGTTTGGCTCCCCATGTTAAGATATCGTATGTCTGTTGTCACGACCCGCACCCAATGTGAGGGTACGAGAACGTAACAACGCCCAGCCTACGCCGTAGTGTCGACGGTAGAACGCTGTCCTAGGTCAATCATCTAACAATATAAAGGTACATGTACAGCATATACACTCCGAATGGAGGTGACATAACAGAACAGTCTCAATCACATCTAAGGCAGATACAGAATAGTAAAGGTAGATAGAGAGATCAAAAGCACAATGTAATACAATTAAGAGGAAGAAAAACTAAGTGTCTAAGATAACAACTCAAGAACATCCAGCTCAATACAAGTCTCTAATATATACAACATCTCAGAAGAACAACTGAAAGTCAAATAACAATGCTGAAAGAAAAGCTAAAGCCTAGCTATCTAGCCTAGACTATGGGAGTAGTATCCTGTACTGCAGCTGGGTCCTCCAGAGGAACCAGGTCGCAGGTGTCGTCTAATCCTGCTCCGTAATAGGTGGTACATAGGGCCTCCTCCTCATCCTCTGTAATATTTTCAACAGGTCCAGTCAGGACAAGAGCGAGTACAGTATATCACAACAGATCATAGCAGGTTAGAAAATATAATCATACAGTAAAGCAAGATACGTGAACTGAAAAAATACAGTATGTAAACAGAGAGAGAACTGTAATAGAAATATCTACTATACATAGAGAACTAATAGTGACTAGTGAGTCAGAGTAAAATATAAACATGTGAATGGCATAGGAGATTCATGACTACAGCTAAGAGAGTGATTCATGGCTACAGCTACTTGGATAATATTCACATGTCTATTTCCACTCCCCCATCCCCAATCGATACACAAAGATCTGTTCAAGTTATGTTAAGATTCGTGAAACTTCACATGGCTCATAAAATGAGTGATACGTGAAGGTGATTCATGATGGCTCTGTGAACATGAGAGTACATGTGTCACAAGCGATTCGTGAATCAGAAGAAGCATAGAGATACGTGATGATTCGTGAAACGCACAAAATATGCAGTATCCGATGCTCCCGAGGGGGATAACATCTTATGAAAAGATCCATATAGTACCAATCCGTGTGACCAACGTGACAGTAATAAGTAAAGTAATTTAAAGCAGGAAAATAATTCTAAACAGGATATAAAATGATCAGAGAATGTACTCGCCTGGTATCTGAGTGTCCAACTGAAAAGTACTGTCCGAGGAGTGGTGTCTGGCTCCTATTCAGAGCAACACAAGTTACAACATGTCTAAAATAATAAAATAGACTGCTACAATGCATCTACATGATGTTTGGGGTCAATCTAGGCTAAAGTCAACCTTTGGTCAACTCTAGTCAACCCTAGAAGTCAAACTAGGTCAACTAAGTCAAACCTAAGTCAAACAAGTCTCACTAGGCCTAACTAGTCTATTCTAGCAAGCCCACATCAAATCTAGACTATACAAGTCAACTACACATGTAACTGGCATTCAAACCCATACCCATAGGCTATGAGTCCTAGGCTATAGGCTATATTACCTATATACCACCCACATATCACATACACCTTTACCTTACACATTAAAATTCCCATTACACCCTACACTATCATTTACACATCCATATTAGGTTAGACATTTAGATACATACCTATAGATATACATACACATATAGCTATATATATTATATATACATAGAGGGGGTGACATAACATGGCAACGTGGGTGTATATATAAGAGTGTGTGTATATGTGTAGTGTTGTGAGGGTGTGGCATGGTACATGGGTTATAGGCTATTGTATTTTAGTTTACATGAGATTGTGTGTGTGTGTAGGAGATGTGATAGGGTGTTGATTGTGTTTAGGCTTGTGTAGTGTGACAGGAAGTAAGGGGTTAGCAAAGTGTGATAGGTATATGAGGAAACTGTGTGTAGTTGTAGTGAACTGAAATCAAAGAATGGGAAACAGTGTATATTAGCCTAAAATAGTGTATTGACATCTCAGTTATTGAATCACTCATGTTAACTCCCTAACAATATCAGGTATTATTCATTAAAACTCAGGTTCTCCATTTCAATAGCTTAATCTCAGGTTTCTCAGGCATTCACACATTTCAATATTAGGAATACAAAACCTAGTTCAAATCATGACTGAAATCTCAGGATTTCATTCCAGAATTAATTCCTATTACAACAATCAAAAACTCATAATCAAAAGGAATCTATCAAGCAATTATCATATATGTATACACCACATAAACCCAAACTGATTTAGCATTCCATTTTCAGAATTTAAACTGTGTGTGTGTGTGTGTGTGTGTGTGTGTGTGTGTGTGTGTGTGTGTGTGTGTGTGTGTGTGTGTGTGTGTGTGTGTGTGTGTGTGTGTGTGTGTTCATAGGAACTAAATCAAACAAATAGTGTGTGTGCGTGTTCAGGAATTTTCAGGAACATGGCAATGATAGTTCATATTAACCAGTGTATAGCAGCTAGTAAATTGAATCAGTGATGGTATGAATCAATGTGTTTAATATCAAGAATTTTCACATGTTCTCAGGTTATTAGTTAAGGTTTTCTCAGGTTTCATTCTGTTCAGTCATTAACTAGTGGAATTCGAATACAACCCATCCTATTTGAATCCCCAGACATGAAGTCCAATATCCCTGACATGTACACATATATAATCATTACAAAAATTATATTTAAATCGATTAAAATGCATAAAAAATAAGAAAACTGAATACTGAAAACAGTATCAGAAAAAAAATGGGGAAACCCCTAACCCAGTTCAAAAATCAACAAGAAAAACCAAATTAATGGTTGGGAATAGAAGTGTAACATGTGTACGTGTCCAACATGTCAGTTTGTGTCCAAAACAGCATGACACAACGTGTCCATATTCTACGAACACCTTCCAGGCACGCACAGACACTCACAGTTTAGTGTAGTCTCGTACACGTGTGCCAGTCAGTCTAGGACACGACACACGACACGACACCACACGTGCGTGTGTCCACGTGTTCACCTAGGGTAGGGCTACGTGTGTGTCATCCTGAATCGTGTCATTACGTGTCGTGTCCAAAGATTCGAAGCCGTATCAGTGGCTAATAACAGTCTACGTGTCACGACCCGCACCCTAGAGTAAGGGCACGAGACGTGGTTACGTCCAGCCTACACCGCAGTGTCGGCGGTAGAACGCTGTCTTAGGTCAAACATCTAACAATATAAAGGTACCTGTACAGTATATACTCTCCGAATGGAGGTGACATAGCAGATACAGTCTCAATCACAACTAAGGTAGAGCGAGATAAAAGATAGGTAAAACATGAAATCCAAAAGAGATACAGCAGATAGAAGTCTAAGTGTCTAAGATACACAAACCCAGAAAACATCTCAAAGCTCAATACAGTAATCCATAGAATAAATACAACTCAATACAACTGAAATAACTAACTATACAACCTCTACTGTGTCTCCTCTAGGCTAGCAGGCAACCTCCAGGCTATCTGAAAAATTTATCAACAGGTCCAGTCAGGACAGGAATGAGCACATCTCATCTAGAAAACCCAAGTAAATGACAGAGAACTATACAGCAGTTATAGACAGTTATATTGATGAAAATGGCAGTTTATATTCAGGTGATGGTAAGAAAGAGAGATAAAGTGCAAGAAAAGTAAATACTAAACAAGAGAAGAATCATAGCAATAAAGACTGTAAAAATAGAACTAGCTGAACCAGGATAATATGATATAAAGTCCAGACAGAAAATGTAACCAGTGTAAAACCTATATAAATCCAGTACGGGATAAATCTAATACAAGATGAATCCAGTAAGGAACGATTCCAGTTATAGTGATCAACGATTCCAGGGTGAGTCCAGCCTATACTCTAGCAGTGTATTTTAAAATACCGAGTTCAACATGTAAACGGCTGTGGGTAATCAGGCACATCCCTCACTGATCAGACGAGAGATAGCTATGCTTCCAGTAGATTCCAGTAGAAAGATTCCAGATTGGGGTATGTCTACATGTCTCACTCTAGTAGTTCCCCTTCCAGCAAGTGAATCCAGAATTCCGACACAATGACTCAAGATGAGTCCAGCCAAAATATAATGATACCAGTAAATGATTCCAGTAAATGATTCCAGTAAAATGATTCCAGTTAAATGATTCCAGTAGGTGATTCCAGTAATAGAGATGATACCAGTAATAGAGGCCAGAAAATAAAAGTGTGTCGTATACATGAATCCAGAAATATCCACACGTGTTGTAATAGAGAATCGCATACAACTAACTAGAACTGAAGTACAGTAATTGACAAGTAAATGAGAGAACTATCAGAGAATGTACTCGCCTGATGTCTGAATGTCCAAGGTAAAGATACTGTTCGAGGAGAGGTGTCTGGCTCCTAATTAGAACAGCACAAGTCACAACATGTCCAGATGGGTAATATAAAGCACTACAATGCATTGTACATGAATCTAGGTCAAACTAGATCATATCCTAATCCAGAAAGTCTTACTAGGCCTAACCAAGACTATCCTAGCAAGCACACATCAATACAAGGCTATACAAGACAACATACACCCAACTCTATATAGCATACAATTATTCAATACTCAAATAGGCAAGAATTCACATTGGATATACACTAGGTAATCTATTACTTTAAGCTATATATGTCTACACATATATACATATGCATATATTGGTATTCAATATTAGGTCTATAATCATGGCATTTCAAATAGTTATATAAACTTATATATTACAACACAATATGCTAACATATATATAATATACATACATAGCTAAGTTAACTATATTCATAATTACTTATTTAAGAGGCTGTGTGTGTGTATGTGAACATGACAAAGGGGCAAGTGAGGGTTAAATGGGCATACATAGTGTATACATATCAAATAGTGTCAAAGTGTAAGTGAACAATGTGTCAAGTGTGATAGTGTCAACATAGTGTAAGGGGGTACATGAGGTAATATAGGATTTGTGTTAACATAGAACATTACATCTCATTAACTTGTATATTGCATACATTATATCTATTATTACATTACATTCATGCTTGCATTCATTCATCATTCATTTATTCTCTTGTACCACTATATGCACCATACATTACATACTATGGAACCTACATATTCATTACAAGCCATACTTATACATGCTTACATTAGATAGGATACTTACACCTCATACATTATTTATTTAACCATTTACTCATGCTTGCATTCTCTATTTAATTACATAATGTATATACATTAACATGGGTTAAAATCAAATAGAATATTATATTACACATATGGGTGCACAAAATGCATATATTGAATAGTAACTTCTACTAATAATCAATACTGTACCATCTCAGCATGAATTAAAATCTAGGATTAAAGTATGTTATAGATCTATGTGTTAGCTTTTCGAAACTTCAAACGGATCGTATTTTCGTCTCCGGAAACTCCCGGAATCGCAAAAACACCGAGAACGCGTTTGTCCTTCGTACAGCTGACACTCAAATAATTCTCCAGAAAGTTACAGAAAGAATTAGGCCTATTAATATATGTTTTTGGAAAGCTAACTTCAATACGCTTCTTTTAAAAAAAATGAGAGATTAAACCGAGCTTTGAGCTAGAAGTTATGATATTTCTAAGTTAGGACTGAAATTAAAAACGTGGATAAAAATCATGACGGATTTAGGTAGTTTGAGACAAAAGAACACAAGTATATAACATAATATATCAGGAACTCACTCTCTACACTAATATATACATATATATATATGAGACACTATAGAACACATCTTCAATACAAAAATATGAGATTAAACATGTAATAATTCATTCATACATAACAACAACACATAGTGTGTCCAAATTTGGAATTTTCCCACATGGACACAACCACAACACAAAGGACACTCCTATGACCTCCAAATGGACACGAAATGAACACAAATGGAGATACAACCATGGGGGTCATTCCTATGGGTTCAAAATAGACCTATATGCATGAGGAAATGAAAAGGAGAAGGGATTTATACCTCCCGGTAGATCGGATCGAAGAAAAGCCTTCCCGGAGCGACACCGACACGTAGAGATTCCAAAAGGACACGAACGAGCTCCGAATTCTCCCAAACTTGGGTAGCTTCCTCCTTGGCTAAAATGGAGAAGGAAAGAAGAAGATTTGGTGGTGAAATAGAAGGATTTGGTGGAGAAATTGCTAGGGATTGCTCTCTAGGAATTTGGGAAAGAACAAGAGAGAGAGTGTGGATGAGAATAATAAAATGAACTTGAGCCTATCCTCTCCCAAAGTGGCTGGCCATATGGGGCTATTTGTCCTATTATGGTAAGGTCCAAAATGCCTCCACTAACCTATTCTATTAGTATTAGGAAAGGGCTAATTGGTTGGGGCTAAATTAGTCATTCTAAAGTCTCTAATCACACTAACCTTATCCATAATAATTAGTCTAACCTCTAACTAAAATATTTCTATCATGTGAACTAAAATTAATATCATATGGACCATGCCTAACTAGTGTGTGGGTCCCACTAGAGTCAAACTACCCCCGGGTCCCCGTTTCAAGTCGAATTGAGTTGAAATTCGAACCCGACTCAAATAATCCCAAAACAATATCATAAATAATAAAATAAATTCAAAAATATTTCAAAAATACAAAATGACAAAATACCCATGTTCCTAAAAACTGGGGGTAGCAAATTCCTCGAAATTAAAACCAAACAATAGTAAAATGTCAAAATCACAAGTCATAATTTTAAATAGTTTAAAAATGATTAAAAATCACCAAAAATCATAATATAAAATAATAATCAATAAATAATAATTATAATTACAAAATTTCAAAATTATCCTCATCTGGAAAACTGGGTGTTACAATCCTACCCACCTTATAAAAATTTCGTCCTCGAAATTAAGATGATCGTACCCCCTTCTATGTCAAACATAGTCAAGGGTCAATCACTAGTCAATTTCTCAATATCCAAGTACTTGGTCATCAACTGGTCAACTTCTTAGGGTTTTACCTATGCTAGCTATCTAGGTGTTGGCAACTAGAATTTAGCAAAAGAGAAACTCTATAATAGACTAGCTCTTAACTTCCCAATCCTATCAAGTCACCTATAACTAAATACCTACAAGCTAAGCACATGAATATCAAATACCACATATATATATATATATATATTTTTAAATACCACATATATATATATATATATATATATATATATATATATATATATATGCTCAAGAACAACAACCCATCACATATATCCTAAGTATATCATTTATATATATATACATGACTGATCAACCAAGGGTTAAGGCAGACTAAATTTATAAGGGTCTGAAACAATGCTTAGAACAAGGCTAAGGATGAATGGTCTGAATCAAGGGGACATGGTATCTAGTGAAGGGTCTGCACACTGCCTATAAAGGTGATCAACACAAAGGAACTCAACACGAAGAGAACTTAACTAAAATGGAAAACTGAACCAAGTATATGCTAAACAACATGTTTATAACCCTATACAACAATGGCCTATAGATACCAACTATCCTATATCCCATATGCCAATATCATCTGCAATCTATCTATGCAAATAGACCTCTCGGTCTTAGGTGAAACTACAACTATACTCAAAGGCAGGCTCTGGTCATGGGTGCCTCACTGGAAAAGGTAAGGGAAAGTAGTAATAATCTTCAAGGCTGTAAGGCATACTAACATCCTATGTGTAACTGGTTGGTATTATAGATAACAGGAGAATTATCTGCAATGGGTTACTATTCTAACACCAATGTTAACTATCACCTCTAGGGTACAGACACTCAACAAATCATCATACCATTATACTATGAAGGAACTACCTATGAATAAGCTCTACAAAACTAAATATCCCTACTCCTAAGTCATTTATAACAATCAAAAGGGTATGATGTTTAAACCTTCTCAAGATACAATCTGTTAATCATATGCGTCTGTCCAAAATCATGTTGTCCAGAGTCTTCATCATGCTAGTGAGCAAGGCTACGATAATCACAGAGTCCTTGACTAAGGTACGTACCTCTAGGTTCATGGTATTTAAAATTTTTGCACTGCCGTATGCGACGGCAAAAACCTTAAATTTCCATACCCGAGAATACATCCAAAATCTGACTATATGTCCTTACTATGCCAACTAACACGACTATCGAGGATTCTAGATCCCATGATTTAGGCGACCTAGCCCATATGATTTTCTCAGAAGAAAAACAACACAACAAAAGAGTAACATGACAAAATTAATCAATCAACAAAGAACAGATGGAATCGGATTTCAAGGTAATTATAAAAGACAATTGCGGAAATAAAATTGAGAAGAACGAAACTTGCAGCAAGATCTCCAACGGTCTGTGCATCCTCGACTATCCTGGCGATAGCTCGCCCTGTTGGTTTCCTCCAGCCTGATGCTGATACTGCACAAATCTCTGCTGCTGATGCTACATGAATCGCTGCTGCTGAGAGAAACCGAAAACGAAGGGAAAAGTCTCTGTACAGACGGAGGTGCACCTCCAATGTAGCAGAAACGCCAACCTGAGTCGGCACAACAGAAGCTGCGGTCTCGAGGCCCTGATGAACAGGACGAGAGGTGGCCAGCCTCTCGATAGTATCCCCCGAACCGAAGCGATGAGATCGTGTCTTCATAACCATCATGAAGACAGATCAAAACAAGAAGCGATTTCTGAGAATGAAGCAAAAATTCAAAGGAGAACAGTTTATATTCAAGGGAAGTCAATAAGCAACAATTTTAGACAAAAGAAATCGGATTAAGAGTCTTTCCTAATGTGATTGAGTACCTCCAAAAATATCCTAATCCTACTGCAGGCTGTAGTGATACTCTAGTTCGAATGCCACTACATAAACTCGACATGCATGGGCCACCACTAAAAACGTGTCACGACCCGCACCCTAGAGTAAGGGCACGAGACGTGGTTACGTCCAGCCTACGCTGCAGTGTCGGCGGTAGAACGCTGTCCTAGGTCAAACATCTAACAATATAAAGGTACCTGTACAGTATATACTCTCCGAATGGAGGTGACATAGCAGATACAGTCTCAATCACAACTAAGGTAGAGCGAGATAAAAGATAGGTAAAACATGAAATCCAAAAGAGATACAGCAGATAGAAGTCTAAGTGTCTAAGATACACAAACCCAGAAAACATCTCAAAGCTCAATACAGTAATCCATAGAATAAATACAACTCAATACAACTGAAATAACTAACTATACAACCTCTACTGTGTCTCCTCTAGGCTAGCAGGCAACCTCCAGGCTATCTGTAAAATTTATCAACAGGTCCAGTCAGGACAGGAACGAGCACATCTCATCTAGAAAACCCAAGTAAATGACAGAGAACTATACAGCAGTTATAGACAGTTATATTGATAAAAATTGTAGTTTATATTCAGGTGATGGTAAGAAAGAGAGATAAAGTGCAAGGAAAGTAAATACTAAACAAGAGAAGAATCATAGCAATAAAGACTGTAAAAATAGAACTAGCTGAACCAGGGTAATATGATATAAAGTCCAGACAGAAAATATAACCAGTGTAAAACCTATGTAAATCCAGTACGGAATAAATCTAATACAAGATGAATCCAGTAAGGAACGATTCCAGTTATAGTGATCAACGATTCCAGGGTGAGTCCAGCCTATACTCTAGCAGTGTGTTTTAAAATACCGAGTTTGACATGTAAACGGCTGTGGATAATTCGGCACATCCCTCACTGATCAGGCAAGAGATGGCTATGCTTCCAGTAGATTCCAGTAGGGAGATTCCAGATTGGGGTATATCTACATGTCTCACTCTAGTATTTCCCCTCCCAGCAAGTGAATCCAGAATTCCGACACAATGATTCAAGATGAGTCCAGCCAAAATATAATGATACCAGTAAATGATTCCAGTAAATGATTCCAGTAAAATAATTCCAGTTAAATGATTCCAGTAGGTGATTCCAGTAATAGAGATGATACCAGTAATAGAGGCCAGAAAATAAAAGTGTGTCGTATACATGAATCCAGAAATATCTACACGTGTTGTAACAGAGAATCGCATACAACTAACTAGAACTGAAGTACAGTAATTGACAAGTAAATGAGAGAACTATCAGAGAATGTACTCGCCTGATGTCTGAATGTCCAAGGTAAAGATACTGTCCGAGGAGAGGTGTCTGGCTCCTAATTAGAACAGCACAAGTCACAACATGTCCAGATGGGTAATATAAAGTACTACAATGCATTGTACATGAATCTAGGTCAAACTAGATCATGTCCTAACCCAGCAAGTCTTACTAGGCCTAACCAAGACTATCCTAGCAAGCACACATCAATACAAGGCTATACAATACAACATACACCCAACTCTATATAGCATACAATTATTCAATACTCAAATAGGCAAGAATTCACATTGGATATACACTAGGTAATCTATTACTTTAAGCTATATATGTCTACACATATATACATATGCATAATTGGTATTCAATATTAGGTCTATAATCATGGCATTTCAAATAGTTATATAAACTTATATATTACAACACAATATGCTAACATATATATAATATACATACATAGCTAAGTTAACTATATTCATAATTACTTATTTAAGAGGCTATGTGTGTGTGTGAACATGACAAAGGGGCAAGTGAGGGTTAAATGGGCATACATAGTGTATACATATCAAATAGTGTCAAAGTGTAAGTGAACAATGTGTCAAGTGTGATAGTGTCAACATAGTGTAAGGGGGTACATGAGGTAATATAGGATTTGTGTTAACATAGAACATTACATCTCATTAACTTGTATATTGCATACATTACATCTATTATTACATTACATTCATGCTTGCATTCATTCATCATTCATTTATTCTCTTGCACCACTATATGCACCATACATTATATACTATGGAACCTACATATTCATTACAAGCCATACTTATACATGCTTACATTAGATAGAATACTTACACCTCATACATCATTTATTTAACCATTTACTCATGCTTGCATTCTCTATTTAATTACATAATGTATATACATTAACATGGGTTAAAATCAAATAGAATATTATATTACACACAAGGGTGCACAAAATGCATATGTCGAATAGTAACTTCTACTAATAATCAATACTGTACCATCTCAGCATGAATTAAAATCTAGGATTAAAGTATGTTATAGATCTATGTGTTAGCTTTCCGAAACTTCAAACGGATCGCGTTTTCGTTTCCGAAAACTCCCGGAATCGCAAAAACACCGAGAACGCGTTTGTCCTTCGTACAGCTGACACTCAAATAATTCTCCAGAAAGTTACAGAAAGAATTAGGCCTATTAATATATGTTTTTGGAAAGCTAACTTCAATACGCTTCTTTTAAAAAAACGAGAGATTAAACCGAGCTTTGAGCTAGAAGTTATGATATTTCTAAGTTAGGGCTGAAATTAAAAACGTGGATAAAAATCATGACGGATTTAGGTAGTTTGAGACAAAAGAACACAAGTGTATAACATAATATATCAGGAACTCACTCTCTACACTAATATATGTATATATATGAGACACTATAGAACACATCTTCAATACAAAAATATGAGATTAAACATGTAATAATTTATTCATACATAACAACAACACATAGTGTGTCCAAATTTGGAATTTTCCCACATGGACACAACCACAACACAAAGGACACTCCTATGACCTCCAAATGGACACAAAATGAACACAAATGGAGATACAACCATGGGGGTCATTCCTATGGGTTCAAAATAGACCTATATACATGAGGAAATGAAAAGGAGAAGGGATTTATACCTCCCGGTAGATCGAATCGAAGAAAAGCCTTCCCGGAGCGACACCGACACGTAGAGATTCCAAAAGGACACGAACGAGCTCCGAATTCTCCCAAACTTGGGTAGCTTCCTCCTTGGCTAGAATGGAGAAGGAAAGAAGAAGATTTGGTGGTGAAATAGAAGGATTTGGTGGAGAAATTGCTAGGGATTGCTCTCTAGGAATTTGGGGAAGAACAAGAGAGAGAGTGTGGATGAGAATAATGAAATGAACTTGAGCCTATCCTCTCCCAAAGTGGCTGGCCATATGGGGCTATTTGTCCTATTATGGTAAGGTCCAAAATGCCCCCACTAACCTATTCTATTAGTATTAGGAAAGGGCTAATTGGTTGGGGCTAAATTAGTCATTCTAAAGTCTCTAATCACACTAACCTTATCCATAATAATTAGTCTAACCTCTAACTAAAATATTTCTATCATGTAAACTAAAATTAATATCATGTGGGCTATGCCTAACTAGTGTGTGGGTCCCACTAGAGTCAAACTACCCCCGGGTCCCCGTTTCAAGTCGAATTGAGTTGAAATTCGAACCCGACTCAAATAATCCCAAAACAATATCATAAATAATAAAATAAATTCAAAAATATTTCAAAAATACAAAATGACAAAATACCCATGTTCCTAAAAACTGGGGGTGGCAAATTCCCCGAAATTAAAACCAAACAATAGTAAAATATCAAAATCACAAGTCATAATTTTAAATAGTTTAAAAATGATTAAAAATCACCAAAAATCATAATATAAAATAATAATCAATAAATAATAATTATAATTACAAAATTTCAAAATTACCCTCATCTGGAAAACTGGGTGTTACACTACGCACGGGACAGCGCAATCCCCGTGCGCGATCGATATGTGACAGAAGGTGCCCCAAGGATCCCATAAAGTTTTATGTCAAAACTCACCGTGTCGTGTCCTGTGGAGACCCCGAGTAGCAGGGGATCCGCCAGGCCGTGCGCGAACGTGTGCAGCACATGTGCATGCGTGTCCAAAACGACACGACACGTGCACGAATCCATCCCAGTGCACAAGAATCGTGTAAGCGACACTGAAAAGTAAATTTCCATTCGAAAATAACACAAACAGTTCCACTATAAAATTTCCACAAACACATAAAGCTAGACACTGATACGTGTCCAGTTTGGACACGAAAGGACACGAATTCTTAGGGTTTCCTATTCGTACTGTTAGGTTAGGTCTAGGGCTCCCTAATGATGCAAAAATCTCAGGATTCTATGGTGTGGATAGAGAGTTACCTAAGAGTACCCAAAGCCTCAAAAAGCTCCACAAAGAGGTGCTCCTCTTGATGGCCAAACTCCTCCAATGCTCTCCAAATCTGAGAATACTTGATACCAACAGCAAGTAGATAGAGATTAGAACCAATTGCAATTTGTTTGGATTAAAAAGGAGGTAAAATAGATTTTCTAGGGATTTTTGAAGTAGGGAAAATACCTATTTCTAAACTTGCTCCTTCCTAAAGAGGCTAGCCCTAAATGGTGGAGAATATTTATAGGAGGGGGTTTCCCAAAGGGTGTAGTGGCTGGACAAATAGTGTTAGGGTTAGGGTTAGGCACTAGTTAATGGGCTTTGGGCCTATTTGGCTAGTTATTGACTTAATGATTAATCACAAGTCATGGCTTATGACTTAAAAGTCTAACTCAAGTCAAATAACCATACCATGGGTCAACTCTAGTCTAACTAGGGTTGTATAACCTAACAATGTCCAAACTCAACTAGGGTTAGCTCCCAGGTTAGTCTACCATGGTCATTGCTGGTCAAAGTCTAACATAACACATAGCAATATTTAATTAATATTAAATTCACACAAATTCCCATAAATCATAATAAATTCAAATAAATCCTAAAATGACCAAAATACCCTCTAGGCTAAAATGTACTAGTCAAGCATCCTAATCACATGGCTAGGCTCTAAGGTTACACTAGTCAAACACCAAAAGCATAAGTCATGATCTAAAATAGTTTTAAAATGATTAAAAATCACCAAAAATTATATTATCATTTAAATATCATAATTAAATAAATTAAAATACAAAATTTCAAAATTACCCACCTTAAAAAATTTCGTCCTCGAAATTAAAATGGTAGTAGTCTCCTAGGTCAAACATCCCACAATCAAAGTCTCAAACATACCGTCAGATAATCATATACGTCTGTCCAAAATCATGATACTCAGAATCTTCGTCATGCTAGTGAGCAAGGCTACGATAATCACGGAGTCCTCGACTAAGGTACATACCTCTAGAATTATGGTATTTAAAATTTTTGTATTGCCGCATGCTTGACAGCGAAAACCTTAAATTCCTATACCCGAGAAATACATCCATAATCTGACTATATGTCCTCACAATGCCAGCTATCATAACTACAGAAGACTCTAGATCCCATAACTTAGGCGACCTAGCCCATACGACTTATCTCGAAAGAAAACCAAATCGAAAAGAAATGCCAGATCAAAACTTATCAATAGATAAGAAAGCAGATAAGAACAGATGGAATTGAATTTCAAGATAGATAAAATGAGGCAAGGTGGAAATGGAATCGAAAAGAACAGAACCTGCTAGCACCTCTCCCACTGTCTGAGCATCCTCGACTGCCATGGCGTAAGCTCGCCCCTGCTGGCCTCCTCCAGCCTGATGCTGATACTGCACAAATCTCTGCTGCTACGTCAGTAAGGGTAGTCTCTTCTGCTGGCCTACCGGAGCCCTAGCTCCTGCTCCCTGAACTGTCCATCTAGGAAACTTGGGACACTCTCTTAACGGGTGATATGATGCTCCGCAAAGTAGGCACTTGCCTATCCTCATTCGGCATTCGCTCCAATCGTGCCCTGGTTCCCTACAGGAAGGGCAACAGGTAATCTGTTACTGTCTAGGGGTCTGTTGCGTCTGTAACGGTGGTCCCTTCGGCTGCTCTGTCGGAGCCCTAGCTCCTTCTCCTGGTGCTGCTTCCTGAACTACTCTGCCTATGCTCTGGGAACACTCCCTCAGCTGGTGGTCCGCTGCTCTACCCCTCTGGTACCATGCTACATGTGGCCTAGCTCCCTCAAAAGGAGGTGTATTGGGAGAATCTATCTTCTGGTGGGCACCTAACCCACAGAAATAGCAAACCTTCAACCTCTTCCTGTACTCACCCCATCCATGCCCCGACTTTTTGTAGTAGGGACAACTGATTATCTCCTACCTGGGTGCCCGATACTGTCTGGGTTGTTGCTGTCCCTGCTGATGGCTCTGACCCTGGAACTGCTGCTGAACAGGCCTCTGTTGATACTGATGCTGAATCTGTACGTGAGGCCTCTTAGCCTGACCTTCACTGCTGCTGACTCCATGAATGTCATGTCCCCTCTTGAATAACTATTGCCGCTGAGTTTCCACTATCTGCTGGAAGAAGGAGAACAACCGCGCTACGTCCTCTGGTCCTGATGGCGACTGTTGCTGAAGAACGTTCAGAACGACAGGAGAAAGTCTCGGAGTAGGAAGAGGTGCACTCCCATAAGCTGCAGATATCCCAGCCTGAGCCGACATAATAGGAACTGCAGTCTCGGGGCCCTGCTGATCAGGACGAGGAGTGGTAGACCCCTTAGTGGTATCTTCTTGATCGAGACGATGAGATCGTGTCTCCATAACCATCCTGAAGACAGATCAAACAAGGAATCAATACTGAGATAGAAATGATAATTCAAGGGAGGACAGTTATTCAAGGAAGTATCAGGAATTTAGATGGCAGGGATCCAGTTAAGAGTTTTTCCTAATGTGATTGAGTACCTCAAAAATAATCCTAATCCTACTGCAGGCTGTAGTGATACTCTTGTTCGAATACCACTACACAAACTCGACCTGCATGGGCCACCACTAAAAACGTGTCACGACCCGCACCCAATGTGAGGGTACAAGAACGTATCAACACCCAGCCTACGCGACAGTATCGGCGGTAGAACGCTGTCCTAGGTCAATCATCTAACAATATAAAGGTACCTGTACAGTATATACACTCCGAATGGAGGTGACATAACAGAACAGTCTCAATCACATCTAAGGCAGATACAGAATAGTAAAGGTAGATAGAGAGATCAAAAGCACAATGTAATACAATTAAGAAAGAGAAAAACTAAGTGTCTAAGATAACAACTCAAGAACATCCAGCTCAATACAAGTCTCTAATATATACAACATCTCAGAAGAACAACTGAAAGTCAAATAACAATGCTGAAAGAAAAGCTAAAGCCTAGCTATCTAGCCTAGACTATGGGAGTAGCATCCTATACTGCAGCTGGGTCCTCCAGAGGAACCAGGTCGCAGGTGTCGTCTAATCCTGCTCCATAATAGGTGGTACATAGGGCCTCCTCCTCATCCTCTGTAATATTTTCAACAGGTCCAGTCAGGACAGGAGCGAGTACAGTACATCTCAACAGATCATAGCAGGTTAGAAAATATAATCATGCAGTAAAGTAAGATACGTGAACTGAAGAAATACAGTATGTAAACAGAGAGAGAACTGTAATAGAAATATCTACTATACATAGAGAACTAATAGTGACTAGTGAGTCAGAGTAAAATATAAACATGTGAATGGTATAGGAGATTCATGACTACAGCTAAGAGAGTGATTCATGACTACAGCTACTTGGATAATATTCACATGTCTATTTCCACTCCCCCATCCCCAATCGATACACAAAGATCTGTTCAAGTTATGTTAAGATTCGTGAAACTTCACATGGCTCATAAAATGAGTGATACGTGAAGGTGATTCATGATGGCTCTGTGAACATGAGAGTACATGTGTCACAAGCGATTCGTGAATCAGAGAAAGCATAGAGATACGTGATGCTTCGTGAAACGCACAAAACATGCAGTATCCGGTGCTCCCGAGGGGGATAACATCTCATGAAAAGATCCATATAGTACCAATCCGTGTGACCAACGTGACAGTAACAAGTAAAGTAATTTAAAGTAGAAAAATAATTCTAAACAGGATATAAAATGATCAGAAAATGTACTCGCCTGATATCTGAGTGTCCAACTGAAAAGTACTGTCCGAGGAGTGGTGTCTGGCTCCTATTCAGAGCAACACAAGTTACAACATGTCTAAAATAATAAAATAGACTGCTACAATGCATCTACATGATGTTGGGGTCAATCTAGGCTAAAGTCAACCTTTGGTCAACTCTAGTCAACCCTAGAAGTCAAACTAGGTCAACTAAGTCAAACCTAAGTCAAACAAGTCTCACTAGGCCTAACTAGTCTATTCTAGCAAGCCCACATCAAATCTAGACTATACAAGTCAACTACACATGTAACTGGCATTCAAACCCATACCCATAGGCTATGAGTCCTAGGCTATAGGCTATATTACCTATATACCACCCACATATCACATACACCTTTACCTTACACATTGAAATTCCCATTACACCCTATACTATCATTTACACATTCACATTAGGTTAGACATTTAGATACATACCTATAGATATACATACACATATAGCTATATATATTATATATACATAGAGAGGGGGTGACATAACATGGCAACGTGGGTGTATATATAAGAGTGTGTGTATATGTGTAGTGTTGTGAGGGTGTGGCATGGTACATGGGTTATAGGCTATTGTATTTTACTTTACATGAGATTGTGTGTGTGTGTGTGTAGGAGATGTGATAGGGTGTTGATTGTGTTTAGGCTTGTGTAGTGTGACAGGAAGTAAGGGGTTAGCAAAGTTTGACAGGTATATGAGGAACCTGTGTGTAGTTGTAGTGAACTGAAATCAAAGAATGGGAAACAGTGTATATTAGCCTAAAACAGTGTATTGACATCTCAGTTATTGAATCACTCATGTTAACTCCCTAACAATATCAGGTATTATTCATTGAAACTCAGGTTCTCTATTTCAATAGCTTAATCTCAGGTTTCTCAGGCATTCACACATTTCAATATTAGGAATACAAAACCTAGTTCAAATCATGACTGAAATCTCAGGATTTCATTCCAGAATTAATTCCTATTACAACAATCAAAAACTCATAATCAAAAGGAATCTATCAAGCAATTAACATATATGTATACACCACATAAACCCAAACTAATTTAGCATTCCATTTTCAGAATTTAAACAGTGTGTGTGTGTGTGTGTGTGTGTGTGTGTGTGTGTTCATGGGAACTAAATCAAACAAAATAGTGTGTGTGTGTTCAGGAATTTTCAGGAACATGGCAATGATAGTTCATATTAACCAGTGTATAGCAGCTAGTAAATTGAATCAGTGATGGTATGAATCAATGTGTGTAATATCAAGAATTTTCACATGTTCTCAGGTTATTAGTTAAGGTTTTCTCAGGTTTCATTTCTGTTCAGTCATTAACTAGTGGAATTCGAATACAACCCATCCCATTTGAATACCAAGACATGAAGTCCAATATCCCTGACATGTACACATATATAATTATTACAAAAATTATATTTAAATCGATTAAAATGCATAAAAAAATAAGAATACTGAATACTGAAAACAGTATCACAGAAAAAAATGGGGAAACCCCTAACCCAGTTCAAAAATCAACAAAAAAACCAAATTAATGGTTGGGAATAGAAGTGTAACATGTGTACGTGTCCAACATGTCAGTTCGTGTCCAAAACAGCATGACACAACATGTCCATATTCTACGAACACCTTCCAGGCACGCACAGACACTCACAGTTTAGTGTAGTCTCGTGCACGTGTGCCAGTCGGTCTAGGACACGACACACGACACGACACCACACGTGCGTGTGTCCACGTGTTCACCTAGGGTAGGGCTACGTGTGTGTCACCCTGAATCGTGTCATTACGTGTCGTGTCCAAAGATTCGAAGCCGTATCAGTGGCTAATAACAGCCTGCACACGGGACAGCGTAATCCCCGTGCGCGATCGATATCTCTCTAACCCGACCACGAAATCCCATAAAATTTGGGGAGCATGGTGACAGAAGGTGCCCCAAGGATTCCAACAAAGTTTCGTGTCAAAACTCGCCGTGTCGTGTCCTGTGGAGACCCCGAGTAGAAGGAGATCCGCCAGGCCGCGCGTGAGCGTTTGCAGCACATGTGCACGCGTGTCCAAAACGATACGATACGTGCACGAATCCATCCCCGTGCACAAGAATCGTGTAAGCGACACTGAAAAGTAAATTTCCATTCGAAAATAACACAAACAGTTCCACTGTGGCATTTCCACAAACACATAAAGCTAGGCACTGATACGTGTCCAGTTTGGACACGAAAGGACACAAATTCTTAGGGTTTCCTACTCCTACTGTTAGGTTAGGTCTTGGGCTCCCTAATGATGCAAAAATCTCAAGATTCTATGGTGTGGATAGAGAGTTACCTAAGAGTACCCAAAGCCTCAAAAAGCTCCACAAAGAGGTGATCCTCTTGATGGCCAAACTCCTCCAATGCTCTCCAAATCTGAGAATACTTGATACCAACAGCAAGTAGATAGAGATTAGAAACTATTGCAATTTGTTTGGATTAAAAGGAGGTAAAATGGATTTTCTAGGGATTTTTGAAGTAGGAAAAATACATATTTCTAAACTTGCTCCTTCCTAAAGAGGCTAGCCCTAAATGGAGGAGATATTTATAGGAGAGGGTTTCCCAAAGGGTGTAGTGGCTGGACAAATAGTGTTAAGGTTAGGGTTAGGTACTAGTTAATGGGCTTTGGGCCTATTTGGCTAGTTATTGACTTAATGATTAATCACAAGTCATGGCTTATGACTTAAAAGTCTAACTCAAGTCAAATTACCATACCATGGGTCAACTCTAGTCTAACTAGGGTTGCATAACCTAACCAAGTCCAAACTCAACTAGGGTTAGCTCCCAGGTTAGTCTACCATGGTCATTGCTAGTCAAAGTCTAATATAACACATAGCAATATTTAATTAATATTAAATTCACACAAATTCTCATAAATTATAATAAATTCAAATAAATCCTAAAATGACCTCTCGATTAGAAAATGCCCTCTAGACTAAAATGTACTAGTCAAGCATTCTAATCACATGACTAGGCTCTAAGGTTACACTAGTCAAACACCAAAATCATAAGTCATGATCTAAAATAGTTTTAAAATGATTAAAAATCACCAAAAATTATATTATCATTTAAATATCATAATTAAATAAATTAGAATACAAAATTTTAAAATTATCCTCATTTTAGAAACTGGGTGTTACATCCGTCGATCAAATTAAGTTACTGACAACTATATTGATTCGACATCTTTTATCCTTAAGTAGTACCGCTCAACTTTATTTGTCATGTCGGATATAATCCACCTGCAGGGTTTACATGACAATCCTTATGAGCTCCTTAAGGGGACATCATCAACCCGATGTATCGGGACATGGATTCCATTTATAATCAACAGCTCATCATACATACAATGTTATTACCCAATTCATAGAGGTTATTGATCCATAATGAATCTCACTCTTTTATGAGTCAAAATAATGCACACTGCATATACATGTCCATTATTATATCCAGGTTAAGGGCACAAGCATCCATAATAATAGAGGTGTTTATTCTCTTATGTAGTCAGTACAAAGAGAACAACCTCAAGTGGTCCTGTTCAATACACACAAAGTGTACTAGTGTAAATCTATAGTCAAGATAGACTAATACCAGATTATACTACAACCTTTCCAATAGATTGTCCAAGTCCATTTAGGTTGTGAACTATTTATATACTCCATAGGGAACTGATAATATGATCTTCTGTGTGACACCACACACCATATTATCTACAATATAGAATATCAAACATTTACATTAACACTTGCAACAAATACATTATGCAAACATTTGCCCATATGATTCTCATTCAAAATTTAAGAAAATAAGGTTACTAAAAAAGTGATACTTTTAGTATATAACCCTAACAATCTTCCACTTATACGCAAAGCATTGCTTTTCAGTATACTGTTACAAATCTCCCACTTATACTTAAAGCCATCCTGCTACACATCTGACTCCCATTCCCTCAATATGACTATCAAAAGCCTTAGCTGGTAAGCTTTTTGTAAAGGGATCAGCTAGGTTGTCGGCTGATGCTATCTTGATCACAACAACTTTTTCTTTCTTTACGAAATCTCGTATCAGGTGGTACTTACGCTCAATGTGTTTGCCAGTCTTATGGGCTCGTGGTTCCTTCGAGTTTATAACTTCACCACTATTATCACAATCAAGTGTAATAGACTTAGACAAACTAGGTACCACATCCAAGTCCAACAGAAAGTTTCTGAGCCAAACCGCTTCTTTGGCTGCCTCAGAGGCTGCCACATACTCTGCTTCCATAGTGGAATCAGCAATACATTTTTGCTTGATACTCCTCCACACAATGGCTCCACCTTCCAAAGTAAACACATAACCTGAGGTAGATTTCCTAGAATCCCTATCTGACTGAAAATCTGAGTCTGTATACCCCAAGGGAACTAAACTATCTGCTTGGTAAATTAGCATATACTCTTTAGTCCTTTTCAGGTACTTCAAAATATGCTTTACGGCAGTCCAGTGCTCTTGTCCTAAGTTAGACTGATATCTGCTGACCACGCCTACGGCAAAGCAGATGTCTGGTCTCGTACATAGCATTGCATACATTACGCTTCCTACTGCTGAAGCATAAGGAACTGTCTTCATGTTCTCTATCTCTTTAGGTGTCCTCGGACACTGCTCCTTTGATAAAGTAATTCCATGTCTAAAAGGTAAGAAACCTTTCTTAGAATTTTGCATACTAAAACGAGTTAGTACAGTATCGATATAGGAAGCTTGGGATAAGCCCAACATCCTTTTCTTGTGATCTCGTAGAACTTTGATCCCAAGAATGTGACCTACTTCTCCCAAATCCTTCATATCAAATTGTTTGGATAACCATACCCTTACATCAGATAACACCTTCACATTGTTTCCAATGAGCAAGATGTCATCCACATAAAGTACTAGGAACACCACCACATTTCTGTCAAACTTTCTGTATACACATGATTCATCCTGACATTGATCAAATACATAGGATTTTATCACCTGATCAAAACATATGTTCCAAGATCTGGAAGCTTGCTTAAGTCCATAAATGGACTTCTTGAGCTTACAAAAAAGATGCTCCTGGCCCTTTTCAATGAACCCGTCTGGTTGCTTCATATAGATGTCTTCCTCAAGACTTCCATTAAGGAAAGCTGTCTTGACATCCATTTGCCAAATCTCATAATCGAGATGAGCTACAATAGATAAAAGAATTCGGATAGACTTAAGCATGGCTACAGGAGAAAAGGTTTCCTCATAATCGATACCCTCTCTTTGAGTAAAACTTTTTGCTACAAGCCGAGGTTTAAAGGTTTCAACCTTACCATCTGATCCTCTTTTTCTCTTATAGACCCACTTGCATCCAATGGCTTTTACACCAACGGGTGGTTCTACAAGCTCCAAGACCTGATTAGAATCCATAGATTCTATTTCAGATATCATTGTTTTTTGCCAAGACTCTGCATCTTTATCTTGGAGTGCTTTATTGCAGGTACATGGATCATAATCTTGTTCCTTAGGGACGAAGTCTGACGACTCTCCCAAGAACATATATCTATCAGGTTGTATCACAACCCTCCCACTACAACGAGGTACTATCGGTTGTGGTGTAACATTTGTGATACGTTGTGCAGTTATTTATGGTTCATCCTCTTGTACTGTTGGTACTGAAGTACTTGGTGTCTCACATCTCAGTTCTTCTAAAACAACTCTACTTGTGGGTTTATGGTTCATCACATAGTCTTCCTCTAAGAATCGGGCATTGGTGCTAACAATGACCTTCTGATCCTTAGGACTATAAAATAAACCTCCTTTCGTTCCTCTTGGATAGCCTACAAACAAGCGTACTTCTGTACGAGATTCCAACTTATCTGTTTTTCCATTCAGCACATGTGCTGGACTACCCTAAATGCGAACATGTTTCAGACTAGACTTATGCCCAATCCACAGCTCTGTAGAAGTAAGAGGTACTGACTTAGAAGGAACCAAGTTCAAAATATAAGCTGCAGTCTCTAAGGCATATCCCCAAAACAAATCTGGCAAATCCGAATAACTCATCATTGATCTAACCATCTCCATAAGAGTTCTATTCCTTCTTTCGGCTACACCATTCTGCTGGGGCATTCCAGGTGCAGTCAATTGGGATGCAATCCCAGCCTCTGATAAATAATCCCTAAACTCTTCAAAGAGGTACTTGCCACTATGATCTGATCGTAATGACTTGATACATTTTCCATGACGTTTCTCCATTTCAGCCTAGTACTCTTTGAATTTCTCAAAGCACTCAGACTTACGGCGTATCAAATAAATGTATCCATACCTTGAATAATCGTCAATAAATGTGACAAAATATTCAAAGCCACCTCTAGCTTGGATAGTCATGGGTCCATACAAATCAGAATGAACCAATTCTAACACATCTTTGGCCCTATACCCTTTTGTCGTAAAAGGCCTTTTGGTCATTTCACCTTCCAAGCAGGATTCACAGACTGGTAGTGCCTCCACTTCCAATGAACTCAAAGGTCCATCTTCAACCAGTCTTTGAATCCATCGTAGGTTAATATGCCCCAATCGCAAGTGCCAAAGATATGTTTGGTTCATACAAGAAGGTTCTTTTCTCTTATTCAAGTTAGATGACATATTATTCATTTTCATAAGTTGCATTGTGGGCGAAATAGGATTAATAACATACAAATTATCAACCAATGCACCAGAACAGATAAAATATTTATTCTTTCTAATAACAATATTGTCATTAAAATAAACTGAATATCCATCCTTAACTAACATAGAAACAGAAACTAAATTCCTTCTAAGTGAAGGTGCATAAAGACATTCTCTTAATGTCAAAGACTTATTTCCACCAAAAGATAAAATAACATCTCCTAATGCAATGACCGATACTTTTGTAGCATTACCCATGAACAAGCATATCTCTCCATCACTGAGCCGTCTGGTTTTCTGGAACCCCTGCAATGTATTGCAGACATGATTAGTGGCTCCTGTATCTACACACCAGGTGCCGGTAGATAACACCGCTAAACATGTTTCAACTACTAGTAAATGAGATATACCTTCTTTGTTCCCTTGTTTGAGAAGTGGACAATCAGTCTTCCAATGTCCTGGCCCTTTGTACTTGAAACATTTGCCTTTCGGCTTTTTCATCGCGCCTTGAGGTCCCATGCCCTTCTTTGCTGAGTTTGCCTGTTTCTGAATGTTATTCTTCTTTTTACTGCCTTTTGGCTTAGAAGTAGAAGCCTTTTTAGAAACAAAAACATGACCACTCTGTCTAAAGAGAGATTCAGCATCCTGTAGCTCTTTTGCAAGTTCTGTCAAACTATACAACCTTTTGTTCATGTTGTAATTAAGGCAAAAATTGTCAAAACTTTTAGGCAGAGTCCCGAGAATGATATCGACCTGGGATTCTCCATTGATTTCAGCTCCAAGGATCTTCATCTCATTCAGATGACCCATCATCTTGAGAACATGATCCTTTACTGGTGTACCCTCAGCTATTTTGTATTCATCAAACATTTCATAGCAAACTGCCTAGCGGCTCTACTCTGATGTCCGAAGAGTTCCTTGAGGTTATACATCATATCATAAGCAGTGGCCATGGCCTGATGCTGATATTGTAGTACATTTGACATAGATGCCAGAATGTAACACCGCGCCATCTCATCTGCCTTTTTCTACTTCTTATAAGCCTCTTTGACCTCTTCATCAGAGTTAGCATCAGGCTTAGGTGAACATTCCTCAACAAATACATATTTGTACTCCTTAGCAGTCAGAACAATATCCAAATTACGTTTCCAGTCAATATAATTAGGTCCAGTAAGTTTGTTTTCTTTAAGAATCACCATAAGTGGACTGAAAGAACCCATTTTTAAAATCCTGAGAATCACATAAATAAAATTATGTAGGGCAAAAAAATTTGAATTAACTAAATATTGATTCCCTCAAAACAATAATAAGAAATTCACCAACACCTTGAACACCATGAATTTAGCATGCCACGATAGTGTGGACGTATACAAATTCAACTTTGTTCAAGTAGGTTTTTCTTATTAATTTTACTATCATGTCAACATAACTTTATGACAAATAAAATTAATATGCTGGTCTTACTCTGGTCATACAAATAATAGCAGTGACTCCGATGGGGAGGATACCATTATTTGTATCTAAGTGTATACCATTACTTAATACTAAGTCCATTACCTTGTAATGAGTTCCTTCAGATGGAGAAGTGAACACATACTAGGTAACTTTTTACAATTATCCCTAAGGAAGTTTGTACTGGTGATCCATAATTATACTCATCTGATATGGAGGAAAGCACTACAGGCAACATGCAAGTATAATTACATCACCTACAAACCATTAATGGAGACCATAGGATTTAAACTAAATAAATATCCTCTCCCACTTAGTTATTTAACAATGAGGATTTTTTTACTAGTTGATATTATGTCCATGTTGTCCATTATTAATGTAGGCTTGGTTTTTCAAAAAAACAACCACACAATAATAAACATGTATAATCAGAAAAAGCAAAATGACAAAAATAAGAGAAATATGCAACTATTATGGTCATCTTTACTGCTCCGTCCTCAACTATCCGAATCCAAAATCTGGTGCTACGCAGATCTATTCGGGGTTCGACCTGCCCGGTCAGGTCGCGGGGTTCAATTTTTTTAATAGGTTTTGGCTGTCGATTCCTTCATCGAAAATCATCTGTCTGCCTCTGGACTGCTTAAAACCAGCATCTCATCCGACGTCAGAAACAGCCACCACCGCCATTACGATTGATCAAAACTAATTAAAATTACATCAATTCTATGCCTCCCGAAGGAGTTCACACATAATCTAGATTGCAAAATTAAAATAATAAGCACGATCAACCCTCGTGATTTTAATTACATCCACAGCAACAACAACATCCACGACATGTCCGTGGTTTAAACAACACAATCAAAAACATGTATTGGACCATAATAGTTGGATCTAAGATGTCTGCAAAACTGAGTTAGAACAGATCTACATCTACCGACTATTACACAGCGCAGGTTTTATTGGACAACATAGACGTATCAATCAATACGTAGATCCAAAGTGGCTCTGATACCAATTGATGGAATTGGGGATTCCCAGTACCCTTCCTTTGGTGTACGTATTGATCGATAGAAAGTTAAACAGATCTAATACGTGTTCTAATCCTTCATAGGCGAAAACTAGGGTTCACGAATTATACCTGCGGCGGAAAGGAGACAAGTAATTCCTGGCAATCTCGAGCGGACGACCCCAAGATCTTCTGTACGTATTCCTTCCTCGAGTTGGACGTCATGTGGGCGACGATCTCCCAACCTTTTCTTCTCCTTGGCAGCCCTCTCTTTCTCTCCTTACATGAATCACGAATTTAGAGAAAGTTTCAAATTTCTTATCGGTAATAATGGCGGCCAGAGAATAGAGGATATATATAGGCTACGGCAGGGACCATGAGGAGAAATTAGGGTTAGGCCTCCTAATGGATCTGGATATCCCGTGTTCAGCCTGAACACACAATCCGGGCCTATTAACAATAGCTCGGTCCACTAATGAGCTATTGTTGCACTACCTCCCTAATCCCAAATTATGTTTGTAGGCTCCTTTTATTATATGCTCGTTTGGCTCCCCATGTTAAGATATCGTATGTCCGTCGATTAAATTAAGTTACTGACAACTATATTGATTCGACATCTTTTATCCTTAAGTAGTACCGCTCAACTTTATTTGTCATGTCGGATATAATCCACCTGCAGGATTTACATAACAATCCTTATGAGCTTCTTAAGGGGACATCATCAACCCGATGTATCGAGACATGGATTCCATTTATAATCAACAGCTCATCATACATACAATGTTATTACCCAATTCATAGAGGTTGTTGATCCATAATGAATCTCAATATTTTATGAGTCAAAATAATGCACACTGTATAAACATGTCCGTTTTTATATCCGGATTAAGAGCACAAGCATCCATAATAACAGAGGTATTTGTTCTCTTATGTAGTCAGTACAAAGAGAATAACCTCAAGTGGTCCAGTTTAATACACACAAAGTGTACTAGTATAAACCTATAGTCAAGATAGACTAATACCAGATTACAATACAACCTTTCCAATAGATTGTCCAAGTCCATCTAGGTTGTGAACTATTTATATACTCCATAGGGAACTGATAATATGATCTTCTGTGTGACACCACACACCATATTATCTACAATATAGAATATCAGACATTTACATTAACACTTGCAACAAATACAATATGCAAACATTTACCCATATGATTCTCATTCAAAATTTAAGAAAATAACATTACTAAAAAAGTGATGCTTTTAGTATATAACCCTAACACAAAGTTGTGTCACACAAACCTATATATGAGATGTACATGGTTATTTATTGTTCTAGAGTAAACAGTAAAATAGATGCACTAATTATATGCTCCTAGGCTAATTCTTGGTCAAAGGTCAAACTTTATCAAAACCTGGCTATTTACCTTATACCTTATCCTTATTTATTTACCTATATACCCACTCTCTTAATATTTACCCATTTTATAACACACCCTAGCATACCCACTCTAATTCTCATATTGCAATGCCTCTATGCTCATCTAACTATCTATCTATCATCTATCAATCTAGCTTCCAACTACTTAACCTATATACCAAACTCATCTACCTGCTATCCAAGATAATTACACCCACACTCTACACTAAACTGACACACTCACATATATAATAGTTTACCCTTCCTACTGACTGTTATATGTTAAGGAAAGACTGATACATGATATTCTCATATATATATATATATATATATATATATATATATATATATATATATATATATATATATATATATATATATATATATATATATAACTACATATCCTTAGCTATCAATTCGAGTACCTAAACTTACCTATCTAACCCATGTCCAGTGCCTCCTCATGACATTAATTAACAATGAATGTTATATATAGGCTTATATCACTAAAACATATCCTCATCCATTTTCTTAACTGAACACACAATGATTCCTCCTATACATCATACAACCTTCAGTATCTCAACACACCCATGTACTAACTGGACTAACCCCAAGCCTATGGTTCATAGTAATTCCCACATGTCCTATCTTCTTAATCTTTCACACCCTATACTGAATACTCAATGACAGCCTACACACACACAGGGGCAGCCTCATGTGCCACAGCCCTACTATAGGTAGGGCCTATGCTAGCTGTTACTGCTAGTGCATCCACTGCAATGCATGTGAGGCCATGCCACATCTGAACATGAGCAAGGGCTGAACATTTGAATATTAACATGATGAAAGAAATGGGAATATAACTAAGCAATGGGTCTGAATCATGTGAATAAAGTCACAGTGGACAGATGTTAACACATGAACTGAACAAAAGGGTTAAACTCCCATGTCCTTGCTCCTATTCTAGATACCATCTTATACTAACCCCATATTCTCTGATACACTCATGAAGCACACACTTAATACCACTATACCCTCATAAAACCCCTTGAGCACATCCATCATACCATAATTTATATATATAACAAGTATTTCCATAATTAAATGCAATGGAGGAATTATTAGTATACTAGAGCCCCAACTCATACAATATTCTATTTGGTAATATTTTCAAACACCAACTGAACATCAAATAGCAATTGAAATCGAACAAATAGTGATATGTGACTAATAATGAAGAGAGGGACTAAACACATATAAGTCTAAACCAAGGCCATACAATGAACCTAATAAATTGTAGTGGATGAAACAAGGTGGACAGAACCTAATATGGAACCCGGACAAAACTAACCTGAACACAATATGCATATGAGCCAACCAACTACAGGACAGGTCAGTATACAAAGAGAAGTGGACAGGATAATGGATTCCCGAATTTGATCATTAAGAGTCTAGGGACTAATCATGAACCAAAAAAGGGAGACTAATACATTTGTTAGGATAGTAACATTATTCTAATGGTCTATTTCAAGGCAGGGTATCACATTACTGGACTGAACTCATAATAGAACACAGGTCAGATGGTTAATGGTAATGTGAAGTTTGCTGCTCTTCATGATGCAGGGCAGTCATGTGGTGACTAAGCAAAACGGGATTCAAAGTGGAGCAGGACAAACATGGTAATGTAGATGTTAGGCTTGAACAATTAAGGATATGGACATAATGATAAAGGGCAGATGCAATGGAAGGTAGGACATCTCATTGAAACTAGGATACTGGCCATTAGGGTCAAGTGGACCCTAATGCATCCTCTGAACCAAGCACATGATAATGTGCTATATAGCTCACATCTACAACTACCTGGTTAGAACATAAGAGGTATTCAAATTGGACTGCTACCAAGCAGAACATGGCATCCTAGTTGTTTGGGTCTATTGCAGGACACTAAGTATAATGGCTAAAGCCATTGGGATCTGAACAACTAAGAGGAGACTGATACTCAAGAGTATCAGTCGACCAATCAAACAGGAGACTGATACAGATTCTATTGGGTCTGATGTAAGATCTTTGGTAGACTGAAACTTCTATTCGAAAGGACTGAACATAAGGATGATATGGGAATTTGGCCAATACAGTTAAGGACTGAACCTTCAATGAAATAGACTGGACCTTCGAATAACATGGACCGAGTGTAAGTGATATGCAGGACAACAAATAAGAAATTGACTTAATTAGTGAGTGATTGAGCCAAGTAATAATACGAGGATTGAACAAGTAATTAAACCAAATGGGGCATTGGTTAGCAAAATAATGAGGTGAAGGACAGAATATAAGAAATCCTAATCGATACATGCTAATAGATTCAATGGACAAGGATATAGCTCATGACAGAATAGGACACTATGAATGGTTTGCACAAGGTGGCCTGTACTAGCCTCTGCAGTGCTATTGACCCTGCAGTAGCCTCCTACACTCGAGTTCCCTCATCTCCTCTACAATGGCTTGTACAACAGGGCTAAATAAGGAAGTAGTGGGCTGAATATACCACTGCAAGCAGTGGACAGAAAAGAAGGACAGACTATGATGAAACAGTGAACAGAATACTAGGCAACAAACTACCAAATCTACTTTAACCTATCAAACCCTTACAATATCACTAGATAACCATAGTATAGTTAAGACATATCAATTCAAACCCATGACAACATGTAAAACTGAAATTTAAACATAAAAATTCCTAAGAGTCATTTCATCGAACACTTGGTGTGTGTGTATCCGATACTCTCGTGACACGCACATCAAACGAATCCAAAATTGCCCAAATCCTTCCTAATGCAAGGGGGACCCTAAATGAATACATCTACATCAAAGAAATAGAAATTAGAGGGTTTAGAGGGCTCTTACCAATTGAGAGTTGGAATCTCAATGGAAACTT
Source organism: Iris pallida (assembly GCA_029216955.1). Taxonomy (NCBI): domain Eukaryota; kingdom Viridiplantae; phylum Streptophyta; class Magnoliopsida; order Asparagales; family Iridaceae; genus Iris; species Iris pallida. The sequence goes on along the minus strand of JANAVB010012199.1, from coordinate 2,579,736 downwards.
CTGGATCTAGATCTCCACCAAGCTCCAATGGTCAAATTGCTCCAAATGCTCCCAAGCTAGGCAATAGAGGCTTTCTCTCTCCAAGGGGAAGAGAATTCAATTTATTTAAGGAAATTTGTAATCAATTTGGATGTTGGAGGTAATTCGAGGAAGAACATAAATTAGGGTTAGGGTTTGTAATGAAAGAGGGAAGAAGGAGGCTATGTTAGCTATAAATAGCAAGGAGATGGCATGTGTGGCCGGCCAAGGGGTATGGGCTAGGGTTTGGTTGGGTGGAAATGTCTAAAAGTCTTCCTAAGTTGTCATTTCAAGCCTTCTAAGGAAAGGCCCAATGTGGATTATGTTTTAAGTCACTAAATGGATTCAAAATAACACTCTAGCTAGATTAGAGTCTAACTTAAGTTGTCTAATCTCTCAAACCAAGTTTCTATGGCCATGGCTAATATCTACACAATGTAGTTCTACGGTTTCACTAACTAAAGACACTAATACAAATTATTAATTAAATAATATTAAAATAATCAAAAAAATTACCAATTATCAAAATACCCTTGTTCTAGAATGTGGTGGTGACATCAAGTTCGGGCTAAATTGGAACAACAGGATCTCCCAAAACTCATAATATTAATAATTAATTAATTAAATCATTTATAGGGGTTAGATCACAATTTTGAGTGATTTTTCTAGTAGGGACATTGCTACGGCTAGGTCTTCCCTACATGGCTAATACACTAGTCAAAGCACATAGCTACACTATCCATGCCAAAGTTCATCGTCATCTTGTCGCTCAAAACTTAACCATGACTAAGACCTTCTATAATAATAATTACTTTAAAAAAATATTTATATTCCATAAATCCCTATTTAAGTCAAATAAATAATAAAATATATATTTCAAAATTTCGAGAAGGGGTTACAAGTATACATCGTTGTATTTGCATTTGTGACTTCTTTACTCAATCTAATTTTCTATACTTTCTTGCATTAAATCTCCCAGTTGGTAATTTTAATTTGTTTTAGCTTTTATTGGGGTTATTTTCGTTGCACTCTATCCACCCCCTTTAGAGTTGCCTTCAAATCCTTGCACCAGAGTATGTCATTCATCCTTGGCTTTCAAATTACCCAAATCCCCCTATGAGGGTGATCTTACGTGTGTTCATCTGCTCCGTAGACATGGTTGCACCTTCTTTCTCGAGAACTTGAGAGCTTTAATATCAACTGATGGTATTAGACCAAAACGAATGAACCTTTCTCTAATACCAAATGATAGGACCGAAACGTCGATACGACGCTCCGATACTGAGTCTGAAATGTGATCGCAGCGAAAACTTAGGCCAACACACCTGAGATAACCAACCAATCTACCAAGAGTGCTAAGACAGATCAAACAACATATATCTTCGGTGACTATGTCACCTGGACAAATCCTAATTATTATAACTCAGATAAAATTACAAGATTGAATAAGAACAATATTGAACCCTTTGCTTAAAGGTTCAACCCCCTTACCAAACTCAAGTAGTAAGAAGAAGATTACAACTTAAAATCATTCACCATACCCGTACTGATCTCCCTATATGAAGATGACGAGTCTCCGCACAGATCTTCCCTTTCTGCTATCTTGAATGGCGAGGCTAAGAGCAAAGTATGAACTTCATCTTAGATTTTATGTGGACAAGCACCTTAAATCTTTCTTATTGTGCTAAAAATAATTGGTGTAACAAAAAGATATAGCTGAATAATAAAATAGAGAATGGGCTAGGATAAGTTTAAGGAAGATCCTAGCCCTCTATACTTAATAAAATGCAAACCTTAATAACCCTCAATCATGAAAAGGTTCCTAACACTAATTGAGGGATTAACAATGTGTATATATCTATCCTACCTAGACTTAGATTAAATCAACATTTGGGTTGGAAATTGGTGTGTGTTTATATATATTCCAAATATTTTTTGATCAATAACAAATAGATTAGCAATTCTCTTATAGTAAATAACAAGTTTAGTATATAGAAATGATATTAAGATTAATCTTAATTGTAATAACAAGAGCAATAATAATTAAAGTAATAACCATAGCACTCATGATAAAAAGCAAAAGAAGGGAAGAGAAAAATAATGATAATAAAATCAGGGGCGGGGTTTACAATAGCGGTTTACTATCTAGTATACTGGACAGTATTTAGGATAATATACTGGTAGACCATTTTATAAAAGTGAAGCGATAGAGAACTTACTGGATGAATTTTATGTGTAATAGTATACCGGATTGTATATTGTTTAGGAAAATTTAGTGCAGGATAAGAATGGTGAGCTGTTGGATAAAACAACTAGGAGAACACTATACTGACTGGTAGACATGGCATATACCGACCAGTATACCGTTAGAGGATTTTGGTTGAATGAAAGAGATTTTGGGTTTTAGCAGAGACTTTGGATTTATTTATTTTTTTTTAGCTTTCAGTTGTCGTTTGTCATTGTGTTACAAAGAATCCTAGAGATTCCATAAAATAAAATACACGTAGCATAAGATCTTGACCTTCCCGCTTGCTAAAATAAATATTAGTATCTTGGCTAGATGTCGACGCTATTTGATTTAAAACTCGATGAATTTTTGAATTATCTGCAAGATTTTGTTTTAAGATATGTCAATTTGTTAGTTATCAAATTCTAATTGAATGTTGAGGCAACATATTTAATATCCTTCATTATCTCTATTGAAGGATGTTTGCTTGAGGCTACAAGACTGCTAAGAGGTAAGGTTTCTAGGATTTTGCTTGAGGTCATTAGAGGAGTCATTGAGAGACTGAAGGGGTGAGCACAATGGAGATCTCGGAAGGAAAGGACTACTCTTGTAGTGTATGGTTGTAATCTTTCGTAAGACTTATTTGATTCGATAAAAGTTTTATTTAGAGTAGGTCAATCCACCGAAGCACACGTAAATATTTTATGTGCTTTGTATTATTTGTCAAGTAGCTACAACTCTAGGAAAATACTAGGGAGCTGTAAGTAATGCATTCATTTCATGCCAAGTAATATATCCATGCCAGTATTGGTGTAAGAAGTTATAACTTTAGTATGATGATATAAAGTTAGAAACTGGTAGTGCTCGCTCATTTTAGAAAGAGAGACAGGTAAAGTACAACTTACTAATGATTACTCCATCTGGGGAATGAGAATTAGGGGTGTGCATATTGCGGTTTAAAACCGAAAACTGAACAAAAATAGACATTCGGCTCGGTTTAATATTAATCGGTTCGGATTTTGGATCAGGGTTTACTAAAGTTTGATGTATCGATTCGGTTAGGGTTTTGGATTTCGTTTACCCACCGAACCGATAACCAAAATACCCATATGAAATTACATATTTAGCCCTCTTCATTTATATATATCCTTAACCAGTTAACCCTGATTCTATTTCTCTCCTCACTCCTCGGTTCCTTTCTGTCGATTGTTGTCGCTTCCTTAATAGAAGGTCTTCTCTCCCAAAGACACGAAGTCTCCACTCTTCTTCCAGTATCCTAGTAGGCTCGACATCTCTCCTAAAACCCTCCTCAGCCCTCCTCACTCACCAGATCTACGAAGTCTCCACTCTTCTTCTGACAGCCTAGGCTAGTAGGCTCAACATCGAGCACTCCATTATCTCGGCGACAACAGTGGCTTTAACCCTAAGTATGACTACTCTCAATTTCCAAACTTTTGAACAAATTAATTTTTGATGGGGTCACTTGCAGTATTTTTTTATGGGGAAACTTCATAATTTACTGTCTAAACTTATCTACAGGGTCTTCTTCACTCTCCAGTCACCAGCACCCATTGTTTGGACTCCGAGAGTCTTGACTCGAGCACATCAATTTCTCTGGCTTTGGTAAATTTTATTTCCAGATTGTTTGTTGTATTGATTTTTCTATTAATTTTTTGTTTGTTGTATTAAATTTTTGTTCACAAATTTGTTATTTATGATCATATTCTCGAGCTATCGAACTTATCTCTTGGTCGTAACTCGTGAGCACCCTACAGTGCAGAGCACTGGTATAAATTTATTCCTATTTATTTATTGCTCAATTATAATGCACGAACTTCTCATTTTTTTCGTAGATTTCTAATGCTTAAAATTTGTATGTTTAACTTTTAGATTTTAGCTAGTTTTAGATTCTGCACTCTGATTTTGTAATGTAATGAAATGGGACAGTGACTTTTAGACTCTATACTTTTTTCATAGATTTCTAATATTTAAAAATTGTATGTTTGCCACTTTCTTTTGTTTATGTAGGTTGGGTAAGGTCGTAAGGGTTAGGTAGCATAGGTAGGTAGCATAGATTACTTAGATTAGTCATGTAATTGTGTGATGTTTAATAGGTAGTACCAACCCAACCAATGGAAACAACTTCATATTCATGTAATGTGCGCATTTCTTAAAAAAAAATTCATCAATATTTGTTAATTATAATTCATATATTCAAAGTACAAATTTGTTATTTTAGATGTTGCAAGAAGGTGATCCTCAACCACCAACTAGCTCTCAAGCCATAAATGAGCCTGTATCTAATCATAATTCGAGGGTTCAGTTTTCAAGAAAGCCTACGAAGGAAAGCTCCGCGTTTGAAAGACTTTAAAAAATTACTTGATACGGATGGTCGTCCAAAAGCAAGCTACAATCATTGTGAAAAAGAATATCATTGCCATAGTAAACTAAATGGGACTAGTAATGTGAAAAATAACTGGAATACATGTCCACTAATGATTCTAGTCAAACAATACTCAACTTGCAATCAATGGCGGAGGGCAAGGACAAAATACTAACTACTTGGAAATTTAATCAAGACGGAATGAGAAAGGCCTTGACGCATATAATTAACATTGATAAGCTTCTGTTTCGATTTGTGGAGTGTGAAGGCTTTAGATACTTTATGAATGTGGCGTGTCCTAGCTTTTGTATTTCGTCAAAATGGACTGTGGCTCAAGATTCTTATGATATTTACTCTATTGAAAAGAGCAAGTTAAAAACATACTTCAAAGAGTTCAAGCAAATGGTTTGTCTTACGACGGATATTTGGACATCGTTGCAAAAAATCAGTTATATGTGTATTACGACACATTAATAAACGATGATTGGTAGTTAAAGAAAAAAATATAAACTTTTTTCCAATTTCAAGTCATAAAGGTGAGGCCATCGGGAAAGCGGTAGAGAAGTGCTTGTTAGATGGGTATTGATAGAATATTCACTATTACGGTAGACAATGCGACTTCCAATGATGTTATTATTTTTTATTTAAGCAAGAAGATTCAAAATTGGAAAAATAGCATTCTACAATGCAAGTATTTACACATGTGATGCATTGCACATATCATTGTTGTGGTTAACGGCTTGAAATTGATGTCCCGGTTGCTCGTGTTCGAAATGCGGTGAGATATGTGAGACATTCTCCTAGTCGATTTCAAAAGTTTAAGAGTGTGTCGAAGCCGAAAAGATGCAAAGCAAAAAATATTGTGTCTTGATGTAAGCACCCGCTGAAACTCTACATTTTTTATGTTGGACACGGCACAAAAGTTTGAAAGTGCTTTAAGAAATTCGTCGGACAAGATCCATGGCTCAAAGTAGAATTAACGGAGAATAGTGGGAATCCTATTGAAGATGATTGGGCCAATGCAAGAAGATTATGCACTTTCTTGGAACATTTTTACGAACTTACTTTGCGTATTTCAGAATCCTTATATGTCACTTACAATAAATTTTTTGATGAAATCACATCCATTGATATTCTTTTGCACACTCCAAAGGAGAGTGAGACTTTGACTTGTCTCTCATGGCCGATAAAATGAGAGAGAAATATCAAAAGTATTAGGGGGACATTGAGAAAACGCATATGGTGATATTTATTGCACCAATTCTTGATCCTTGACATAAGTTAGAATATGTATATTATGCCCTTGATCATCTCTATAGTCCGGAGAAGAACGATTCCATGAAAAAGAACAAAAAGTGTTGCGTACTCTATGTTCAATGAGTACAAAAATATGAGCTCTTCTCAAAGTGGTGGTACTACTACAAGTGAAAGAGTTGAACCTTCTAGTGTAAATCAACCGTTGCACAACTTGCAATTGAAGAAGTTTATGAAAGCCCAATTCAAGAAACATAAGATGGAATTGGGTGGTAGTGATACTAAATCAGAGTTCGATCGATATCTAGATAAGAGCGATGATGATGATGATGATGATGATGATGATGAGAGTGATAATTTTAATTTTTTGGGATGGTGGAAGCTAAATTCTCCTCAATTTTCGATCCTATCGAAGATTGGCTTGGGATGTGTTGGTCGTTCCCATATCTACCGTGGCGTCCAAGTCCGCTTTTAGTACGGGTGGTCGTGTGCTTGATTCATATAGGAGCTCTTTGACTCCAAAAATTGTTTAAGCTGTTATTTGTTATCAAGATTGGTTTCGGGGGCCTTCTGATCGACCCATAATATACATTATTGAAGAGGAGTATGAAGACATGTATAAAGTTGAAATGGGTAATTTATTTTCTTATTTATTGCATTATTTTAGTATCTTTTGTGTGTGTTTTAACTTCTTCATTGATTCATTCTTCCATTTAGATTTGGGTAAATTAACTGTGGAATCAACTTCAACAAGCGAGGTTTGATTACTTACGCTCTTTAAAATTGGAGTAATATTTGGGAACACAAACTTTTAGTTGGAGACAATATTTGTAATTTTTTGGAGCACAAAATTTATGTGCTATACTTTCTGCTACATTTACTGGTGCTCTATTTTCGAGGATTTTTGTACTGCTGGTACTATTGCTACATTTACTACTTCTCTGTTTTGGACATAATTTACTTATGTCTGGATTTTGGACATAGTTTACTTCAGTCTGGATTTTGGACATAAGTTACATTTACTGCTGCTCTGTTTTGAGAGATTGATGTTACATATTGCTATTGTTGTTACATTTACGGCTACTGCCATATAACTTACATTTACTTGTGCTGTTACATTTACGGCTTGATGTTACATTAATCTCTTGGGAGTTGGGAGCTTCATGTTATTGGTTACATACTGAGTTACATTAGTTACATTTACTGCTGCTCTTTTGGGAGCAAATGTTACATTTATTAGACATAGTTTACTTATGTCTGGATTTTGGACAATTTACTCCAAGTCTAGATTTTGGACATAGGTTACATTTACTGCTGCTGCCTGCTACTACTCAGAATGGGAGTAAATGTTACATTTACTGTTGTTGTTGCTGTTGGATTTTGGACATAAGTTAAATTTACTGATGTCTGAATTTTGGGAGTAAATGTTACATTTACTGCTGCTTCTGCTGCTCTGGATTTTGTACATACTGGATATTGCTGCTTCTGTTGCTCTCGTTTAGTATTCTGGAATGTTATTACTTTTTTTGTCAAGCTTTTGCGATGATGATTTGGCTTTAACTGCAGCCATTGGCGTGACATTTATTGCAGCCATTGGCTAGGCATGTACGGCATCATTAATGATGCATAAAGAACCTTTCTGACTAAAGTTGGGCCTATGAAACCGAACCGAACCGTAAACCGAAATATTTTTTCGGTTCGGTTTTGAACGGTTTGACTAAAGTTGGTTCGGTTACCGGTTCTTTAAAATACGGTTCGGTTAGGTCAGTTTTGAGATTTTTCAGTTCGGTTTGAACCACTGCTCACCCCAAAAGATAATTGATAGTTTTCTCATGGAATATATCCCTTCTGCACCCGATTGTGATAGTTGATGAAGCATATGAACCTTTCTGAAGCACCACTCTCTCGCACTACAAGTAGCTGCAACTGCAAGCAGACCCCAGTACAGAGTTCTCTTCTCCTGAATCATCTTGTCATAAATTTAAGTATTGTTCATAGGATTTCTGTTTCTTACATGATAACGGTCCAAAAAAAAACTACTGACGGATATAGATGATTGAGATGATTGTCATATGTTAATGACTTACTATATACGAGGTATCAGTTGTTCCATGTCAGACATTCGTACCCATCAGTGGTCGTATAGTAATTGATTATCCTCCCTAGGAGCATGGGAGACACATTAGTGGAGCAGCATATACAGTTCTTACGATCCTAGAGCAGGAGATTCCATAGGTTCTATTTTTCTAGAAATAAGAAGCTAGATGAACAAATAGATGGGTTTTCTTGCAAACAAAAATACTAGCTATTCCAATAACATGATATCTTGTTATTAAACTTTTCTGCATACTACCTACGTTGCAACAATAGAGAAAACATCACTCAATATAGAGATCTGCAGTAAACATCAATTTACAGTTCTCCAGAAAGAACAAGTTCTCCAAGCTCTTCCAGGAAAAATTCACTCTTCCAAGTAGAAAGGGAATTGGTGAATAGGAAATCAAGAAGAAACAATACTCAATAAAGAACTTGAATATTCCAGTCAGTTTCAGTACAAGGTTTTTGAGTAGGATCGTATAAAAAAGCATAATATTCCCCTAGTTTCAAGCTTCTCGATTCATCCATACCTTAACATCATACAGCAGTTACTGCTCCATTGACTTAACAGGTTATTTACATCTATACTATCAGAGATGCACAAACTACACAGCGCAATTTAACATAGCAGATTGGAAGAAAAACCTCAGTTGATAGTTTCTACCTTCTCAACAATCAGAGATGCCTTCCGAGGCTGAACTCGTGCCCTCCATCATCACGATCTCCTTCAACTGCTTCACCACCTCTAGCATGTCTGGTCGTCTCCACGGCTCATCAGAGGTGCATGCCCTTGCAACTGCCAACACCCTTGCCATCTGCTCCCTCCACTGACCGCCGCCGCTGCTGCCTGTTGGTGCCAGCAAGCACGGATCGAATACTTCCCCTTCCTTCCCCCTCTCCTCCATAAACCGAACCCACCCCACTAGATTCCCTCCTCCATCCAACAGTTCCTCCCCAGTCGGAGGCCTCCCTGTCAACAACTCGAGCACCACCACGCCAAAGCTATAAACATCCCCTTTAGCTGTTGACTTCATTGTAAGCCCGTATTCTGGTGGGATGTACCCAAATGTACCGGCCAGATCAGTGCTAACATGAGATTCGCAAGCACTTATGATTCTTGCAAGCCCAAAATCAGAGACCCTTGGTTCGAACCCCCGATCAAGTAAAATATTGCTCGACTTCATGTCCCTATGGATTATGTGGGGGACAAAGCCATGGTGGAGGAAGGCAAGACCACGAGCAGAACCAAGCAAAATCTTGAACCGAGTAGGCCAACCTAGGGATTCAACAGCATCTGCCCGGTTCCTTAGCCAGACATCAAGGCTTCCATTTTCCATATACTCGTAGATCAGGAACCGCTCATCGCTGAAGACACAATAGCCAAGCAGGGGGACCAAATTGCGGTGCTTCACCTTGCCAATGGTCTCCATCTCCGCCAAGAATTCTCGATCACCTTGATACTGTGACCCTCCACCAACAAGCCTCTTGATTGCCACCTTCCGACCCTCCGGCAAGACTGCCTTGTAAACTGTGCCAAACCCGCCATCACCAATAACATGGGCCTTGCTAAAGTTCTCGGTTGCTTTTAAGATGTCGGAAAGGGTCAGACGAAGGAGGGCCTGCTGAAAAGTGGCTATGTTTATACTAATAGGCTCTTTCTTTAACTTCCTTCCCAAAAGAACATCAGTGGAGGCTGGTTCAATGGCTGCTGGCCTTCCCTTGTTTGAGAGGGCAACACCTGAGCTCCTCCTTAGTTTCTGGCACAAAAGGGAGACCAATAGAAACAAGAGAAAGCTGGAGGTTGTACCCAGGACAATTCCCCAAACAGAAGCTGGGGTTAGAGATCTTGAAGGAGGATAAGTTACTGAAGGAGCTGATACAAAGTGGCTTGCCAGACAAGGACTAGTAGTTTTGCAATTCTCAGGCAAGAATACATCAAACTTGTTACCAGAATACTCTAGGAAAGAGAGGCCAACAATGCTACAAATATCACAAGGTATGGCATCAGAAAGATCATTGTTGGAGACATCTAGGTATGTCAAGTAGTCAAGACTGGAGAGGGATGGTGGCAAGCCACCGCTTAGGTTATTGTTGTGGAGGTCAAGAACTGATAGAGAAGTCAGATTGGAAATGGACATTGATATCTGACCTGAGAAGTAGTTGTTACTTGCATTAAGAGTAAGAAGGGAAATGCTTCCAGTAAATGGGATGGGTCCAGAGAGGAGATTTTGGCTGATGTCCATATGAGTCAGGCTCTTGATATAGAAGATGGATTGTGGCAAGGACCCAGTAAGGCTGTTGCTGGATAGATTTAGTTCCACTACGCTTGGCAACATCGATCCCAGATCACTAGGGATTGGTCCTTCAAGTTGGTTATTCGAAAGCGAGAGACCTTGCAGATTTCTCAACAGGAAATTGTGAGGAAGAACCGGGCCGGTAAGATTATTGGAGGATAAATCAATGAAAGTTAAATTCAGAAGGTCAGCCATCTCAGCAGGGATGCTACCACTGAGTCTGTTACCCTGCAGCCGGAGCTCTTCAATCACCGTGCAGTTTTTTATTGCCAAAGGAATGTGACCTGTGAGATTGTTGTAGGAGAGATCAAGGACACCATAGTGCTGAGTAAATTCAGAATCTGGATATGCCACCTGCTGAAACCCAGCACAGATCTCACTTGGTATATGGCCAGAGAGTTTGTTTTGAGTTAGAACCAAGTTGTCGAGCAACTTTAGGCGAGATATGGCTTTGGGGATGGATCCAATTAGGTTGTTCGAACCCAAGTCAACGGCAACTAGGTTCTCACAGTCGAAGAGCTCCGGTGGGATCTCACCAGATAATCTATTACCGTGGAGAGATAAATTAGTAAGGTTCCTCAGTTTTCCAATTGAGCTTGGAATGGCGCCTTCGAAGAAATTGTTATCCAGTTGTAGCCTTTGTAATCCAACAAGTCTCCCAGTGCTATCAGGAATATGACCTCCAAGTTGATTGTTGCCGAGAGAGATCTCAAGAATGGTTGCTGAGTCCCATAGTTCATCGGGAAGTGAACCTGAAAAGTTGTTCTGTGAGAGTTCCAGAGTGATGAGAGGCAGCTGGCCTAAATAACCCGGTACCTCTCCAGATAAATTGTTTCCAATCAGTATTAGATCAGTAAGACCCAAGCAACCTTTGAAGGTCTCCTTGATGCTTCCTGTGAGTCTGTTCTGAGAGAGGGAGAGAAAAGCTAGCGACTTGGCTTCACAGATAGAAGGTGGGATCTCTCCTGAGAGCTGGTTAGCATCAGCAGAGAACGTCGTCAAGAATTCAAGTTTCAATGGCGGTAACGCCCCACTGAACAGGTTCTTGCTGAGCCTAATGGAGTTGGCAAGCTTCCAATTTGAAATCCAGGTCGGTATTGGACCAGATAGATGATTTCCTTCAACGATGAATGAACTGATGGATTCTAGTGATCTGAATGACTCTGGCAAAGGACCTGAGAATGAGTTGAAGGACAAGTCCAACATCTTTAGACTCTTGCAATTACCCAGTTCTTCTGGTATGTGTCCATCCAGTCCAGCATCTGCAGCAACTAAGTAAACAAGATTAGTTAACTCTCCAATTTCTGGCACCAAACCCCCTTCAAAACTGTTCTCAGATATGTCCAAGTCTGTCAAACTCTTGAGCTCAGAAAGTTCCTTCGGAATTGTTCCAGTAAGCTTGCAACTATGGGTAGAGAAGATTTTGAGTTGCTTAAGATTTCCAATCTCTGTGGGGATACTCCCAGTGAAGCCATTTGGTCCTAGCCATACAGATTCTAGATTCACCATCTTGCCAATTTCCAAAGGAATAGATCCTGTCAAGCTGTTGGAAGAGAGGTCGAGAGTTATGAGCTTTCCCAGATTGCCAATACCAGTAAAAATTGGTCCAGAGAATGAGTTTCGACTGGCATCAAAGTGAAGAAGCCTACTAAGATTTCGAAGAGTTTGGGGTAGAACACCGGAGAATGAATTGATGCTTACATCAAGAAACTCCAGGTTCTGAAGGTTTCCGAGGCCCGGAGGGAGGCTTCCGGAGAAGGAATTTTCCTTAATGGAAAGCTGCCTAAGTTCTCTGAGCTTCCCCAGAAAACTGAGTCTTCCATAAAGGAAATTTGAATCCAGCACTAGTTCCCTGAGCATTTTAAGGTTAGCCACTGACGATGGTAGAACCCCAGAGAGTTGGTTCCTGCTCAAGTCCAACAACTGAAGGTTCTCTAAGTTGCCAAATGATTCTGGAAATCTGCCAGAGAGCTCACAGTTGGTTAAATTGAGGATCTTCAGTGACTTCAATCCTCCAATGCAGCTTGGAATCGGGATATTGAGGGGAATATAGGATAAGTCTATTTTTTCGACTGAGAGACCAGAGCATGATATCCCAGACCAGTTGCAGGGTGGGAGCTTGGAATCAAACCAGCTCAGAATGAGATCTTTACTCCCGGTAAATGAGTCCCTGAGACCAACCAGCGTTTGCATGTCACTGATATAGTTCGCATTTGAAAAAGACACGGAGAGCATCAGGAAGAAGAGCAAGGATGGATAGGAATAAGACATCTTTCTATAGTTGTTCACCAATGCAGATCCAATATAAGTTTTGGATTGAAGGGAGTGCACCTGCATGAATTCATCAAAAGAGGGTTAGGGTTTTGTTTTGAGAACATTTTTTAGCCGTAATGCCATTTTAGATTCAATAAATAAAAATAGGGCATACAATGGATCCATGTGATCCTGTATAAAGACAGTAATATAAAACAGTATCAACAAAAGGAGATGACTGTTTAAAATGTTGATTAGTTTTTGAAGGACTCTGCTTAGGAGTACAAGAATAATGAAGCCTTCAACTATTCTTTAAGGCAAAGTATTTGCATATGCCCAGCTATAGTTATTATTTAGCATTTCAGATGTCACGGAAACCCAGATATTGAACAAATTTATGTGAACTTATGAAATTAAAAGAAATTAATTCAGAAACTTTAGTAAATTAAGATAAATATGTTTTCTATGCCAACAAGACATTTTTCCATCCCACTTTTCCTGGAACAAAATTTAATAGTGATAAATAATAAAATACATTAGCATCAATTATTTTAGAAGTTTTTTTATGAACATGTATGGATATTGCTTGAACTAGTTGTCAACTATTCGCCAGTGATAAGTTTAATATTACATCACATTACAAGCATGTTTAACAAATACGCTTGATTGAGTTGTCACATTTCCAATAGTTAATGTTATTTATAAATTATGTATTAAGTTGGTCGGAAAGAGGATAAAAGAAGGAAAAAAAACACAAATAAGTGAAGAAATTTCAGTAACACTCATAATATTCTGAATTTGGTTTTAAATTTTTATTTTGTGGTTAAAAAAGATAATATTAACTAGAAACACACAGAGCTACCATGCGAAAATGAAAAATGAATGTATTCCTTTCACGCACACTTTTACCAGAAAACAGGGTTATTATCTTTCAGTTGCCATAGATTTTAACAAGACAAGGTATTTCCTTGCATAGCTTAAGACAAACTGAGCAACGTTGCGACCTTATCTATTGGGGAGGTTGCGTACGGTTTCTAGTATAAAAAAGGGGTTATTTACATTGACACCCCCTATGTTTTGTGTTTATTACTCGGACCTCCCCTAGTTCAAAAATAAATACAGTGACACTCCCTATGTTTTGTGTTAGACCAACCCCAAGTTTGTAATTTGTGTAAAGGATTTTACACTGACCACCCCTACTTTTAAAAAATATATATAAAGGGCAAGGGTTG